>APFE031110640.1:264427-300571 GCA_000404065.3 Pinus taeda
AGGTGGGGCTACCTCCGGTATCCTGTATAATGAATTATTCAAAGAAATAATGACAGCACGAGGCCTTGACTCATACACAGCAGGTCGCCTCCACAAGTATGGTTGGCCTAATAATACATCACAAACATCCATAGGTGTAACATCACACAATACCTCGTCGGTGAATGGTTTGATGCTGTAGGGAAGGTGGCACTGCTGGCGAACTTTGAGATCTCGCTTCATGAAGCCACCCGATACTGTATGGCTGTGGTGTGGTGTAGTCGGTAGGCCCAACCGCTTCACGACCTCTGCTGAAATCAGGTTCTTTTGGCTGCCACTGTCGACAATGAATTGCAGCGGCGAACCCTTCACCCACATCTGTGAGTGGAAAAGACGTTCCCCCTCCTCTGGCTCTTCGAGCTCATTCTTCTGGATCTTGGCAGTGGCACTAAGATCCGCATCAATGATTTGCTTCCCTTTGCCATCCCCCTTGTCGGGTTTTGGCTTAGAGTCGGAACATGCATCTGATTCGAAGCCTTCAACTTGGTCACCAGCGACTGCTTGGTCCGACACTCACTTGTGTTATGAGTGGGACTCTTGTGAAAATCACACCACTTTCCTGTGTCCTTCTTTGGCTTCGTGGTGTTTTTCTTTTCTTGCAGCTTCGAGGGGTTGCCTTGGGTCACCCCGCCTTGGCTTTGTCCTTTGGGCTTCGGATTTGCAGATCCAAAGTCTCGCTTCGTCTGTTTGAACTTTTGCTCAATTTTGACAGCGTATCGGTATGTTGTGCCGAGTGAGGAGATGTTCAAGAACTCCATCTCTTCTTGGATGTATCTGTGTAGGTAGTCATGGTATTTGAGTACCAAATGCAGCTCAGAATCTTTGATACCCAACTGTGTGCGAAGGGTATGAAAAATATTTGTGAACTCTGGCACATCTTGGTCTCGTCCCTGCCGCAGTGTGGTCCATTTGATGTATTTGTCCTCATAGCTTTTGACAGGGTCATACTGCTCCTTGATGGCATCCCGGAAGTCATTCCAAGTGGGGGCGGCTGAAAACAGTGAGCCTGTACTTTCATCCTTCTGCTCGCAATATGTTTCCCACCAGTCCTTGACGTGGGGTGCTGCTTTGAGAAGAGCGAAAACAATATTTTCTCGACTTGAAAATTCATGAACAGAAAAATACCCATCTAGCAGATTTAACCATTTATCTAAGACATTTGTGTCTATTTGACCCTCGAAGATGGGGATTTCAAAATTAACTTGTACCTTAAATGGTGTGGCATTTCCAGAGTAGCTGTTGGAAGCCGATGCGTCACCTATGGGTAGCCATTGAAGGATCTGGGCAAAGTTATCCATCATCGCGTTCATTTGCCGCTCAAGGGCTTCTTCAAGCAAGATTCTGATAGGATCTCCTGCTCCCTTGTCTTTCTTCTCATCCGCCACGGGAGGTCGTCGAGATTTGCGAGGCTGGTCTTGCAAAGGTTCGACCAATTCAAGCCCTAACTCCTTATATCCCGACCTCGTTGGGGACATGCAAAGAAAAACAGAGAAAAAGCAGACCGCTCTGATACTACTGATCCAGATTTAAATAGAAACGTAATAAAATATAGAGATAACCATAAAGACAGATATGCAGCGGAAATAATACTTCATTTCATTAATGGGAAATACTGAAATATGCTTACAAATAGAAATAGAAATAAACCAGCTAGGGCAATGGTAGCTTATCTCTGAGAAGAGATGTGTTGGCTACATGCCTTTGAACTTTTTCGAACTGTGTTTTCAATAAGGCTCGAAGGCCTATTTATTATTGAGAAACAATGGAAAACCCTTCACATTCCAAAACCTAACCCTAGAAGATGAAATGCCAAATTGTGGGCCTCGTTTTGGGGTGAGTTGGACAGCCAACTTCCCGGGGTCGCGAATTGGTCGTATTATCTCCATTTGACGTGCATGATAGCCCGTTGGAAAGATCTCTCCGAGGACTATGACGAAAAAGATGATTTTTATCAAAAAAAATGTTGGCGGTAGATTTCCCAAAAAATGTCGTTTAGGGCCTCAAAACGGCTCCAGAAGTTTAGGACCCGAAAAACTGCTAAAAATAGTAAACTGCGCTATAATTAAGGAAACTGAAAAACTGAAAGAGACAGTTGTGGGGGTCCAAATGGGATAGGTGGGTGGCCACCAACATCCACCTGGATCATGCCTACTGACATTCTAAACATCTAGCCACGAACTTTGGCACTTCCTTCTTCAGATTCAGCCAATAGTAAAAATTCTTCACCATCGTCAATGTCTTTTGATGTCCTGGATGACCTGAATACGGTTTCACATGAAACTCCCTTCAGATAAGAGTCTTGAGCTCACTGTAATTTGACACATAGATCTTATCTCAAAACCTCACCAAGCCATCTTTCGTGAGATGATAGTCTACATCCTAATCCCTTATACATGTACATGTACCTGTACCTGTACTATGTTGTAACTTGTGCATGATCTCCATGTATTTGTCATCTTGTTGTCCTGCCTGCATGATCCTATCCTGTAACTCTGTCCCATAGGAGCTTATAGTTGATATAATCTCAACCCATCGTGATCGCTCATCAATGTAAACCTCCTACCAAGAAGATAGTGTCTCCACATCTTCAATGCATGTATAATCGTTGCTAGCTCAAGATCATGCATTGGATTGTTTTGCTCGTGCTCATTCAGTTTCTATGACTCATAGCACACTACTTGTTCTTCTTGCATGATAACTCCACCAAGTCCCCTCTTGCAAGCATCTATACACACCACAAACTCCTTGTTTGGATCCATAATCTTTAGCACTAGTGCATATGTCACTAACTTCTTAAGCTGCTCAAAACTATATTCACATTCTGTCGTCCATTCAAACTTCTTACCTTTCCGCTGCAATGCTGTGATAGGGTATGCAATGTGTGAGAAGTTCTTGATGAACCTCTTGTAGTAACTTGCCAATCCCATGAATGATCTCACCTCATCTACATTCTTAGGAGCTGCCCATTCCATGATGGCCCTTATCTTTTGTGGATATACTACTATGCCTTCCTTGGAGACAACATGTCCCAAGTAGTGTACCTCAGTCTGAAATAAGTTGTACTTGCTAAGCTTAGCAAATAATTGATGTTCTCTTAGCAATCGCAATACTGATACTAAATGTTCGGCATGCTCTTCCTCATTCTTAGAATATGCCAGTATGTCATCAATGAATACAATAACAAACTTGTCCAAATAAGGATGCAACACATTATTCATCAAACACAAGAATGTAACTTGAGCATTAGTCAAGCCAAATGAAACAACAACAAACTCATAATGAACATACCTGGTCCTAAACGCAGTCTTGAAGATATCCTCTTCCTTGATGTGTACTTGATGGTATCTTGATCTCATGTCAATCTTAGAGTACATTGTTGCTCCCTTTAGTTGATCAAACAAATCATCAATCCTTGGCAATGGGTACCTGTTCTTAATCATTACCTTATTCAGCTCCCTGTAATCAATGCACAATCTAAGAGTACCATCTTTCTTCTTTACAAGCAACATGGTGCGCCCCAAGGTGATACACTAGGTTTGATGTATCCTTTGTCCAACATTTCTTTTAGTTGCAACTTCATCTCAACCAACTCATGTGTGCTCATCTTGTAAGGTGCTTTTAATGCTGGAGCTACCCTTGGTAACAACTCAATAGAAAAGTCTACCTCCCTGTGAGGTGGCAACTCTGTAATATCCTTCATAAATACATCTGAAACTGCTGCAAAACTGGTTACCTGCTCAACACATCGACATCCTCAACCTCCTTACCCTTGTCATTGGAAATGTGTACTAGAAACATCACACAACCTTTTCTACAACTATGCTTAGCCTGCATAGTTGTAACCATCCCCACTAATGTAGGCTTCTTCTTTCCCTGAAAGGTCCTCTTTTCCCCACTATCATCCACACACTCAATGGCCTTGTCGAAGAAATTCACTTTGGTTTTGTGAAGGTATAGCCAATTCGTACCAAAAAGCATATTATACGAACCCAATGGAAATATATTCAAATACGTTGTTGTAGGCATACCATTTAACTCAAATGCACAAGCTCTTACCCAATCGTGAACTTGCTTCTTTGCACCCGTAGCAAACTGTACCAACCGAGATTTTGCATGCACTTCTTTTCTCAAACCACACTTATCCATTAGGTCAGTATTAATATAACTATAGTTATATCCAGGATCAATCAAAATAGAAACAACTTGATCACAAAGCTTGTCGTCCATCTTAATCATCGATCCCTGATGATCCGTCTATCTGTTGTCCACAGCTGCATAAATATGAGGAATGTTATGACCAACATCACCAACTGTATGTGCCTCCTGGGCACTATAGATCTGGGGTCTACCAACACTCTAATACTACAGACAATCCCTCTTACAATGATCCTTACCACATATCCAACATTACAATGGTTCCCTACCACCACCTCTAGCCTGCTGCTCTCCATGTCACTTCTCAATTGTATTGAATCTCTTGTAAGGAACTACATTATCTTTCTCACTTGCATCTTGAGTACTTCCTTGCTTTGGTGGCAATTTTCCCTTAGATTTCTCATTCCTTTTCAAGTCATGCTTCGGCTCAACTTTGCGCTTCGACTGCTCATAACAATGCTTCAACTTTCAGATGGCCTCCTCCAATGATCTAGGCTCATCGAACTAAATCTGGTCTTTGTATGCAACTGAGAATCCACTGATGAATATCTGAACCTTGGCCTTCTCCTATTTGATGTAAGGCACATATCTCAATAGCTCCAAAAATTTGCTAGTATACTCCTCATTTGTCATCGAACCCATCAGCAGCTCATAAAACTCCTTAGCTCTGTCATCATAATACCTCTCAGATAAGTACTTCTTCTTGAAGAGCCTTTCAAACGCATGCCAAGTCAAATCATCCTCATTTATGTCCTTGGCATTCTTCACTTCTTCCCACCAAATATCCACTTTACCTTTGAGACTGAAAAGGGTTATCCTTGCTTTCATGTTTTATAGGTAATCATGCAATCTAAAGAATTTCCTCATGCCAAGTAACCAAGCCTCTTCATCTTGCGATTTCTTCATCTCTCCATCAAAGGTAGGTGGCTTTTCCTTCTTGAACTCATCCAGCAAGTATCCCTATCATTCCTCATGTACGGATGATAATGATGACCATCATGATGTCTATCAGAACCAAAACTAGAGTAATACTTGTGTCTGTCACCCCTCCTATCTGAAGTGTCCAACATCCTGCCATCTTTGGTAGTGTCAGATCTATCTAACCTATGTATACTATGAGACCTATTGCCATATGCCCCACTAATTCTATCCTCATGTCCATGGTTGATCCGAAGAGGTCACTGTCGCTGCAAATATGACAAACTCTGAATTAATATCGCATATGCCCCACTAATTCTATCCTCATGTCCATGGTTGATCCGAAGAGGTCACTGTCGCTGCAAATATGACAAACTCTGAATTAATATCGCATTCACCTTTGCTTGTTTCTCTTGTGCCTGCGTAATTTTGTCATTGTCTGCTTTGCAACTCCTTATTTCTTCCTTCAGGCTTCTCAATGTGTCTGCCAAGTCAGAAGGGTGCCCCACACCACGCTGCCCATCTAATGCAAAGGGAGATTCTATGTAGTCTACGACCTTGCTAGCCATCTAATCTCTTTCCTGCAAGGCATACTATGTCAGCTAACCCAAATCACCATAAACTAATGTACCTTAGCATACTCGGGGAGGATACCTTGTCTACAAGATCATCAAATCAGCGTGATGCATGTACAACATAACCATAGTAACATATAGACATATATCAATAAGTGCATCAATGCATAACCATCATACTAACTAGGGTCCAGTCATCAATGCAAGGCCATATCAATAATGCATGCTAGGACCTCATGCATGACAACAATCAATACTCCAATATACACATTGCCTCATGCAACTATCCACCTGCATAAGCAATGCCTAATCAACAACACATACGCATAACTGCATGTAGTCGAGCCTAAGTGATCAATTCTTGTAATCAACCTACAAGACTAATGCATGCAATCAAATAATCCAAGAATGCAACCCAATGCATAAGGATGTAATAAAGTTTCATATAATTATATAACCATCCATATACTCATGACAATACATTCCATAAAATCGACATCAAGTACCTCATGATAACCTTACTACTACCATTATCAATATGATGCAGTGCAACAAGCACATGGAACGCAAGTGTAAGAGCCACACACACAACTGACATGCATGCATGACCAACACATTAACCCATATCTATAGCACCATATATAACCCAAAGAGAGTGTAAACATGCTCTAATACCACTCTGTAACACCTCCTCCCAAGTATACCCAAAATAACCATGGAAACCGAGGTAAACATGAGGAGAGAAGCTACTACAATCAGATTCAACCTCCTATGTCACCTTAAGGAAGCGGAATTGATGAAACATCACATATAGTCATCCAACATCATCAACAAAACCCTAAGGAGACAAGTCAGCCACTCAGATAGCCTGTCCTTCGGTCCCACACCTATTTTGCGGCTCTTAGGCCATACTCGCTCTCATGCTATGGGCAAGGGAGTGACCAACAACCCAAAGTCACTCTCACAGGTCTGCTTGCCAGCGACTGTGGACCAAAATTGTTAGTTATGTGCCAGCGACCCTGGGATTTAAGCCACTTTTCTAGCCCATAATCCTCGCCTCTGCCCAGAACTTATTGTAACTTCCAGAATTCACTAAAAACATAATAACAATGTTGATCAATCAAAATCACCCTTGGGACTAGGCCTGAGCATCCCCCATTGGGACTGACATTCTGTCAAACACTTGGCATCAATGCAACCTACAGGTCTAGGATACAAGACAGAGCATAAACGACTAAAACAACTTATGAAACATAACCCCAAGGTTCGCCTCCTTCTCCATTGAACTACTACATCATCAATTAGGTCTTGCATCCATCCATTTAACAGTTACAAGTAAATATATGAAATAACCATGACATGAACCAGTCATTCAACCATGCTTATAACTAGCAAAAAACCATATAAATATAAGAGATATGACAACCATTAAATCCACATGTAAATCAGTGCAAAAGTAAGAGTACTTAGCTTTTATTAATCATAGGCAAATCCGACTAGGTTCGAGACTTCCATGTACCACCTGACCATAGACATCATTGAACCAAATCTCTCTTTCAGCGAGTCACCCCCGTGCCATATTCCAATCATGAATGTGGGATCTCATAGAAAAACCATTCCAAGAACAATCAAGGGAATCTAGAGGTTAAACCACCTCCACCCTCATCAAACCATGATCACACCAAAACCGATGCTTCGATCACAACCAAACATAACTTGGAATGCCATTCGAGATCCATCACTATCCTTGAGGATTTTTCCATCTCCTTGTCTCTCGAGCTTTATCGCAATACAAAGTCAGATCATTAGGCCTTAAACTGAGACTACTCCCTTAGGCTTTACCGTGTATCCTGCCGAAACCGGTTAAGGGATTCCTAGGACTTTGCGAATGAACCTTGAGACCACCTCCACCCCAGATTCTAAAATCCATCTAGCAATTCCAAAGCTCAAAAATCAAAATAAACATCCCAACATACCATGGCATCTGGAAAAAGGCAAGGCTAGGCTAAAATCCATTGTCATAACCCAACAAAACCATGCCACCGGCAACAAGAGAACCATACACCAACATGCAAAGCCATGCATGTCCGAACTAGCTAATAAATCACACATGCAAAAGGTTACATGCAAGTATTCATGTTGAAGCTACTTGATCCTACTTTCCATTCCTTGATACTTGCTTTCTTTTCCTTTCCTTTCCTTCCTTTCCCTTTTCTTTGCTCCAACTAGAGTGCTCCAAGAAAACTCTAAGTGATCGAGAGAGAGAGAGAGAAAGAGAGAGAATAATGAGAGAGATGCAAACTTGAACTGACAAAAGGTTACCAATTGGTCCTCAAAATCCTTTTTATGCATGAGGCCTCTAATTTCTTCATTTTCCATTATTTTCCTTCAATTTCCTCCTCACATGCAACCTGTGACCTTTTACCTTCATTTTCTCCTAATTTCCTTCATTTTCATAATAAATGTGCCAAAAATGCCTTTGCCTTAGCCTTAGCCTTTTCCAATTTTCCTTAGCCAAAACACACATCCAATGATGCCCACTAGGATATACTTGCCCAACATTCAACTTGGAATAGGTGTCCCTTAACCGTGGTCTTATTTTGCCTTTATTAACTTTTATTACATGAACTTTTCACCAAGGTTGTTACATAAAGTCCCTTATGATCCAACTAATTCCTTTTGGCAGTTAATTCCTTCTAACTTCTTAGGAGAAGATATGTCCATTCCTGCAATAGCCTTAGGCCATTTACCTCTAGTCAAAGTCCTTTATGACCCAACCAAGTCCTTCTGAATTCTTAGGTGAGTGTATCCATCTCCCCTAGTCAAACTCCTTTATGACCCAACCAAAGTCATTTATGGCCTTAGGAGATGGTTTGTGTTGATCCTGCAAAGATATCAACCCTCCCTTTCAATAAGGGAGATATTCTACATCACGTCAAGTTTGTCTCTGAAGTATACAAGTTTCACTCTAGACAAAGGCTTGGTGAGAATGTATGCAATATTCTTATTTATGTATATGTATTATAGCTCCAATGCTCCTCTTTGAACCATGTCTCAAATGAAGTGGTATTTGATCTGTGTCTGATCAATTAGTCTTACAAGTAGTTTCTGAAGCCATATTGCTTCCTGAGTTGAGAAACTAGCTGCAATATATTATGCCTTTTCTATACTCAGCGCAACATACGTCTTCTTCTTTCTAAGCCAGGATAGTTGATCTTAAGTTGAAGCAACACCCCCAAGGTGCTTTTTTTGGTCCTCTGCACTCCTTGCTCAATTTGAATATGTATATCTATAGCCTCACTCCACCACCTGATACATATCTCAGACCATATCCAATTGTACCATGCAGGTACATCAACATATGTGTCACTATGACCCAATGTACATGCCTCGACTCAACCATAAACTAGCTCAGGGTGCTCACTACAAAGAAAATATCTAATATGATGTTAACTGGGTACATCAAGGATCCAATAAAATTGTTGTACATTGTGGGATTCACCAAATATAAATCTACAATCCCAAGAAATAGTGTATCTAGCTAGAATCCTTCATTTTAATCTCCGAGGCCAACTCCCTATTACATTAAAGTAGGTTTTTCTATGGTAGTCCTAGTTGCTCACTTTGTCATGGAAGAAAATCCTCCTTTCACTATTGCTCCCTCTACAACGTAAACAAGTCCTTTTGCCACTGCTGCTCCCTTTGTCACGTAAGCAAGTGTTGAAAATGCAACAAGAAAATCTAGTTTTGACTTTGCCTTGGTCAAACTAGATTAAAAAATTGAATTTCTATTTCAGCAGAATACTTGGAGGTAGTTAACTGAGGTGACATGGCTCTTGTCACTTAGTTAACTCATTAAATTTGATTTGGACACACTTGAGTTCAATTCTACATGATTGATTACTAATTTGTAGCAATCTATTTCAAATAATTTGAGTTATTATCAGTTTAACTAGTTATGATTGTCCCAAGAACTAGTGGAGGTCAAGTTGTGGGTGTGGAATTTCAACCACACTTAGTGATAAACCAATTAACTGATCAATCATCCCAAATAATTGTTGCATGCAGAGAATTTGATTTACCCAGTTGAGATGGAGATTCCAAGGCAGTGTATTATTAGTTGTAGCATATTCCCATGTGTGTAGGTGGTGCATGCAGTCAAATACTGACCTAAGGCTATTGCACAATTCCTTGGTGTGAAATCCATAGAAAATAGGGGAAATTTGCCAAGGGAACTATGCAAGGAATTAGGGGTTTGGAGGGCTTGAAAATTGGCTAAGTGTTGGCCACAGTCAGTCAGTTAGGCAGAGGGATTATTCTCTAATTAATGCAATACATATAGTAAGGGGTTTTGAGCAGTTACTTTTCCCTAGACAAATCTCTATGTATGTGTGATGTTTCCTTTTGCATGTCAATGATTCTTGTTTTAGATGGTGAATTAACTTTGCAAATCAATAGAGTAGCTTCAAGTCTTGTGATTTAGAAAATATCATGAGCAACTTTGAATCTACACATTAATTTCTACATGGTATCAGAGTTTTAATCACTACAGAGCAGAGATTTCGAAGTTGTCATTGCAGGAGGTACGAGGTTGCAAGTTTTCTTCAGGATTGAGAAGATGGCTTTCAATGGACTAAGGCTCAAGTATTCTCTTAAGGGAAGCTTGTATTATGTTTCATGGAAGGACCACATGGAGGAAGTGTTGGAGGATAATGGGTTGAAGGAATTTATCGACAATGATATTATGAAACCAACAACGTTGATGCTTAGAATTTAGCAGATTGGAAGAAGTGTGTTGCTAAGGTGTGATGGATCATATTGGAGGGAGTATGAGACCATGGTGTCTCCAATATCAATAGGAAAGAGACTTCGTATGCAATGTGGCAAGCGCTAACATATTTGTTCACTTTAGAGGGAGATTCAATTATAGCCTCATTGGGAGATTTTGGATCCAAAGGAAGAACCTCAGGGAGTTTTGGAGCAGCCACAAGCATAGGAGTTGAGAGTGGAGACATCCACTCAAGTAGAAACATCCAGAGAAGGAAGGAAACAGACCAGGGAAGCAAACAAATTATTGCAAGATATTAGAGAGAATGTGGGAGCACCCTGTTAGGGTCCAACCATAACCCTTTTATTTATGTATTAAGCCCAATGGGCCAAGTCAGAGTCATATTTAATTAGAGAGTCAATAAAGCCTGCATTAATAATTGTAAGTGGTTTACTAGTATTAGAGAAAAGGGACTACAGTTAGTTGTAAATAGGCCATAGTTAATAAATAAAGTGGTTAACATGTGTTATTCAAGGGACCACTAGTAGTTAGGGTTTTGGATGACATTTAGCTATAAATAGTCATAGTTAGTAAGGGAAAGATCATCAAGTCTTATTGTAATTGAGCTCTGCTCTTCTAGAGGTTGCCCCCTCGAAGAGGTAAGTGAACATTGAATATGTTTCTAAATAATAAAATACTTTGTAGTTTTTCTCATTTCATGTGATAATTTTGTGTTCTGGGCTATATTTCTTTGTATTTCTAGTATCTTGGATTTTTCGCAAGTCAAGAGCATAACAAGTGGTATCAAAGCACTTTCCAAGGGTAGTTGTACCTCCAATTTTTCGAGAATTTTTTTAGGCTAGAGACATGTTCCAACGTGTTTAAACCACGAGATCTGCCATTGAGCACATAAACCTGCAGATTTGGGGATGCATGCACGCAAGTACTACAAGAGGTGGTCACACTAGTTGGAATCCCTTGTAACCCCTATGGGTACCCCTTCGAGCAGTAGCACATTAGACAGAACTACGCACATACTGCACTTCCACGTATCCTTGAGTATATCAGAATCCCCCTAGGCTCTCTTGAAACCTAACTTTAGATAAGTCATCGGTCATATTCTGCTACAGTACACTAAAAATAACACTTGGGGAGATGACTCGCACATACAATAGGGTAGTCAAGTGGTACGACTTAGGCTGTGGTCAATCCTCCTTAGTTAGTGCCCTAAAAGATTATATCAATTATTATTATTGGACCCCTTCATATATCGTGATATGTAGCACCTGACACTCCTTTGTGACCATAGTTCCCTCTGCTATCTGAAGATCGCCCTCTACCTTATCTTCCAACTTAGATCCAACAGTTGGGGTTTTTTCGTTGTTATACAACTCAAAGTCAACAGTTGGGGTTTTCACAATGTAAATCAAATTGTTGTGCAGTGATGGTTTTGGCCCCCATAGTCCAGATCAGATTGTTGCAACACATTTAGACAAGACGAAGACCTTAGGGTTCTGTTACTATAGTCTAGGCTCGATTTTCCCAGGACATTGGGAAGTATCAAGCTTTCTGGAATTCAACCACTGTAGTATTGATCAACAGGGACTAAAACTCCTTTTGTAAGCCCACAATTTTCCGACAGTCCCAAAAAAAAACTCTGACATGACTTCACGTGACCCATGCCAATAGACTCCCAAGTTCGCCCTCTTTCCAAGAAGACTACTCTTAAGTAATTGAACGAGGTGGTGAATGCTCGGTATCAGATCTCAAGTTATGGCTTCTGAGAGGATTGACAACCTTGAAAAAAAGTTCGAATAATTCCATAACAATATGGACAATATTACCACAAAGATCTCACGACTAACAAAACTTATAACAAAGTTTCATCGAGAGGAGCCTAATGTTGATGCACACATATAAGGAGAATCTAGCCATCACATTCACTTCCATGGGAATCACCATCATTCCAACTACTGGACACCCAAGCTGGACATGTACAAATTTGATGGTTCTAACCCTGTAGTATGGGTAGCACAAATGGATCAATATTTCTCCCTTAATGACATTTGCGAAGATGAAGCTAAACTACATGTGGGAGCCCTTTACTTGGACCAAGAGAGATGACAATGGTGGCAATGGCATAAGAAATGTTATCCAAGGAAAGTAACTTGGCACATGTTCTCAAAAGCCATATGTGATAGCTTTGACCGGGAATCTAATTTTTGGGTCATCTCACTAAGCTCCAACAAACAAGTATAGTAAAGGACTACATTGCAGCCTTTGAGCAATTGGCCATCAGAACTGATGGTCTAGGAGATGACTTCTACTTTGATCCCACAGCTACACCAAATGAGCTGGTTATATCACTACATGCCTTAACTGGCATCTCTTCGTCTCAAACTCTCAAAATTTGAGGCTTTATTAAATATCGACCAATAGCGGTATTGATTGATAGTGACAACACTCATAACTTTATCCATAAGAGAGTCACAGAAGTTGTTCATTTCTTTGTGCAAGCGGTGTCTAATTTCCAAGTCCTTATCATGGATGGGGGGACCATGAAATGTGAAGGTCGTTGTGAAAATATTAAGCTTCAAATGGAAGACTACCACCTAAAGATCCACATGTTTGCTATTGAAATGGGTGGTTGCAACATTGTCCTGGGTCTTTAATGATTTGCACACTGGGCCCTATCATAATGGATTTCCAGGAGTTATATATGAGCTTTAAGTAGAATGACCACATTCATACATTAAGGGGACTTCAAGCAGGTGCTCCTACTATCATCAACTAGCATCAAATGGAGAATATTTTAAAAAAGGGCCATCATGGAGTAGTCTCCCAATTTAATGCCATCCATGCCATTGAATCCACTACTCCTCATATTCATCCTGAGATGCAACAGGTCTTAGATCGCCACCAGTGGGTCCTTGACAAATCTAAAGAGATTTCTCCCTCTAGGGGCGAACATGATCATAACATCTCTTTGGTCCTGGGGGCCCAACTGCCTAATGTCCACCCATATATATATCCTTTTTCCCAAAAGAAAGATATTGAAAAAATCATCAAGGAACTCCTCGAAGTTGGTGTTATTCGTCCCAACATTAGTCCTTATTCATCTCCAGTGGTCATGGTTCTAAAGAAATATGGAGAATGGCACATGTATCTGGGCTTTCGGGCCCTCAACAATCTCATTATCAAGGACAAATTTCCTATTCCAGTTGTGCCCTTGATGAACTGCAGCGTGCTTAATTCTTTACCAAGCTAGACCTCTACTTGGACTATCACCAAATACACAAGAAGGAAGTAAACATTCCCAAGACTGCCTTCCAAACTCATGAAGGCAATTAGGAGTTCCTGGTCATGCCATTTGGTCTCTGTAATGCTCCATCTACTTTTCAAAGCCTCATGAACCACCTGCTAAAACCATATCTCCGAAAATTTGTCTTGGTATTCTTTGATGACATTCTCATCTACAGCATAAACTAGGACAAACATGTTCAACATGTAGACCAAATATTGCAACTGCTCTGAGATAACAAATTATTTTTCAAATTATTCAAGTTCTTTTTTTACGTGGAATAAGTCGAGTATTTGGGACACATTGTGGGTCATGAAGGAGTGAGGGTTGATCCAAAAAAGATTTAAGCAATGCAAGATTGGCCCCAACCAAAAACCTTGAAGATTTTGAGGGCATTCTTGGGTCTCACTGACTACTGTCACAAATTTGTTCACAATTATGGTTGCATTGCTAGACCCCTCACTAATCTTCTCAAGAAAATATCCTTTCTTTGGAATGATGCAGTTCAACAGGCCTTCTTGGCTCTCAAACATGCCATGTGCTCCATTCCCATATTGGCCCTTCCAAACTTCACCAAATCTTTTGTGATTGAATGTGATGCTTCTGGTACCTGTATTGGCATTGTATTAATGCAGGAAGGTAGACCATTGGCTTTCAGCAGCCAACAACTCAGTGGAAAACTTCTGGGTCAATCTACTTATGACAAAGAAATGATGGCCATATTACATGCAGTAGACACTTGGCAGCCATACTTGTTGAGGTGACATTTCCAAATCCACACAGACCATCAAAGCCTAAAATATTTTCTGGAGCAACGTCTATCATCACCATAACAAAATAAATGGCTTGCCAAAATATTGGGATATGATTATGAGACAATTTACAAGAAAGGGTGTGACAATGTAGTAATTTATGCTTTATCATGCCAATTTGAGGATGAGAGCACCCTGCTATCAATCTCGCTACCCATATCAGATTGGAGTGAAGAGGTCCACAAGGAATGGTTCTCACAACCCTCTCTTTCCTAATTCATTAATAACTCGAGAGAAGATCCTAATTCCTCAGTCAACTACTCTTGGAAGGATGAGATTCTTCACTACAAGGATCGACTAGTTATATCACCAGCATCCACCTTTAAAACTCGCATCTTGGACAAGCTTCACTCATCTCCAATTGCGGGACATTCAAGCTTTCAGAAGACTTATGCCCATGCACGTCGTTCTTTCTTTTGGACTGTTATGAAAAACAACATTCTTACTTTTGTAGCTGAATGCAATGTGTGCCAACGCAACAAAGGGGAAATAGTCAAGTTATCAAGAACCTTACAACCATTGTCACTCCCTGCCTCTGTCTGGATAGATGTTTCCATGGATTTCATCATTGGTCTCCCAAAGTCAAGAAACAAATCAGTCATCGTGGTGGTTATGGATAGACTTTCTAAATATGCTCATTTTTGCGCTCTACCACACCTATTTATCCCCACTTTGGTGGCTCAAGTTTTCTTGGACCATAGCTTAAAACTGCATGGCATGCTGACTTCCATTGTGTTTGATCGCGACCCCACTTTCACCAACAAATTTTGGCAATAACTTTTTAAGTTATAAGGCACGCAACTCCAACTAAGTACCGCCTATCATCCCTAAACCGACGGTCAAACAAAAGTAGTCAACAAATGTTTGGAGACATATCTAAGGTGCTTCACTTCAGAAAAGCAACATAAATGGGTATATGGCTACCTTTAGCTGAATGGTGGTATAATACTAACTATCATGAAGCCACCAAGATGAATCAATATGAGGTAGTGTATGGCCAACTCCCACCTTCACCTATTCTTTATATCCCTAGATGTTCTAAAGTACAAGCAGTTGATCAACTCCTACAACACTGTGCCGCCATGATAGCTCATCTTAAAGATAATCTACATCAAGCTCAAAACCAAATGAAGAAACAGGCAGACCAAAATCATTCCGAGTGCGCATTTCAAGAAGGGGATTATGTATTCCTACGACTCCAACCATATAAGCAAACATCACTCAAAGAAAAGGGTTTCCAGAAACTAGCACCAAAATTCTATGGACCTTATCAAATACTTTAGCACATAAGAGTAGTCGCATAAAAACTGGCCTTGCCACCTACTTCAAAATTTCATCTGGTCTTCCATGTATTATGCCTCAAGAATGTGCTGGGGAACAATTGTAGAGTTCAAACAAGTCTACCCGAATTGGATAAGGAAGGGTCACTTTGGCTCTGACCAGAACAAACCCTCGATACTTGTGAAAGACATCTTCATGGACGCACGATCAAGGAAGTCCTCATAAAGTGGAAAGACACCTCTATAGAAGATGCGACTTGGGAACCAACCACTATTCTTCAATAGTTTTTGTAGCTTTAGCCTTGAGGACAAGACTACTTTTGATGGGGAGGACAAGTTAGGGCCCAACCCTAACCCTTTTATTTATGTAATAAGCCCAATGGGATGAGTAAAAGTCATAGTTAATTAGAGAGTCGATAAAGCCTACATTAATAATTGTAAGTGGTTGACCCACATTAGAGAAAAGGGACCATAGTTAGTTGTAAATGGGCCATTGTTAATAAATAATGTGGTTAACTCGTTTTATGCAAGGGACCACTAGTAGTTAGGGGTTCAGATGTCATTTAGCTATAAATAGTCTTAGTTAGTAAGGGAAATATCATCGAGTCTTATTATAATTGAGCTTTGCTCTGCTGGAGGTTTCCCCCTCGAAGATGCAAGTGAACATTGAATCTGTTTCTAAATAATAAAATACTTTGCATTTTTTCTCATTTCATGTGATAATTCTATGTCTTGGGCTATTTTTCTTCATATTTCTAGTATTCTGGATTTCTCGCAGGCCAAGAGCATAACACACCTACATCACAGCGTAGGCAGAGGAGGTCATCGGATCGGTACATTGGCTACATGGCTTTGATAAGTGAGCTAGTAGAGATAGAGGCATCCTCATTTAAGGAAGTTGTAGAGAAACTAGTATGGGTTGATGTTATGGTAGAAGAATATGATTCCATTGTCAGAAATAGTGTTTGGGAAGTGGTCCCAAGACCAATAGACAAATCAATGATTGGTTTGAGATGGCTCTACAAGGTAAATCATGCAACAGACAAGAGCATAGAGAAACACAAGGCCATATTTATGGCCAAGGGGTTCTCTCTGGTGGAGGGAATTGACTATGATGAGACCTTTTCTCCAGTAGCAAGGTACTCATCCATTAGGTCAATTATGGCACTATTAGCGCAGATGGGGTGGAAGATCCACTTGATGGATGTGAAGACAACATTCCTCAATGGAGTTATTGTGGAGGAGGTGTATATTGAGCAACTTGAGGGGTTTAAGACCTTTGAAAGAGATTCACATGTGTGCAAACTCAAGTGAGCATTGTATGGACTCATGCAAGAACCTCATGCTTGGTATATGAGGATCGATAACTATCTCAATGGTTTGGCCTTCACCAAAAGTGAAGCAGATGAAAACCTTTATCACATTGTGGTAGAAGGTAAATTATTGATTATTGTGTTATATGTTGATGACTTGATCCTTACTGGTGATGAGCAACTGATCAAATCTTGCAAGGTCCTAGTTTGAGATGAAGGACATGGGCCTCATGCACTACTTCCTTGGATTGGAAGTATGGCAAGGTGATGGGGAATTGTTTGTCTCTCAGGGCAAGTATGCCAACGAGATACTTCAGAGGTTCCGCATGGACAGTGTGAACCCATGGAGATTTCTCTAGTAGGAAACTGGAGGAAAGGGGGTGCTACTTCCGGTGAAGTAGTGGGGGCTACCATTTACAGGCAACTTGTGGATTCACTCATGTATTTGATGAACACACGACTTAACATGTGTTATGCTGTTAACCAACTTAGTCAAGTAATGTTTCAGCCAACCAAACTGTATTGGAAGGAAACAAAGCATGTGTTTAGATACCTCAGAGGCACTACTCAGTTTGGTCTTTGGTACAAATGGACAAAGGGAGTGAAGCTGCAAGGCTTCACAGATGCAAATTGGGCAGGGAGTCCATCAGATAAGAAGAGAACTTCAGGAGGAATTTTCAGTGTTGGGTCCGCAACAGTTTCTTGGTACAACACGAAGTAGAGAAGTAAAGTACATGGCTGCAAATCAAGTAGTATGTGAGGCTATCTGGATGAGAAAGATTCTTGTTGGGTTATTTGGTCAAAAGATAGATCCTACTGTGATTTTACAGTGACGATTGGATTTGTATCAAAATCTCTAAGAATCTTGTATTTCATGATCGATCCAAGCATATCGACATCCGGTATCACCATCTATGAGATTATGTGCAGAGGCAGATTATGTTGTTGTAATACATTCCAACAGAGGAACAATATGAAGATATTTTGACAAAGGCTTTTTCAAGAGGCAAATTCATGTTCCATAGAAACAAGATTGGGGTATCTAATAAATCCCTTTCTTGCTAAGAGGGAGTGTTGAAAATGCAACAAGAAAATCTAGTTTTGACTTTGCTTTGGTCAAACTAGATTAAAAATTCTAATTTTAATTTCAATAGAATACTTGGAGGTAGTTAACTGAGGTGACATGGCTCTTGTCACTCAATTAACTCAGTAAATTTGAGTTGGAGACACTTGAGTTTAGTTATACATGATTGATTTCTAATTTGTAGCAATCTGTTTCAGTTTGAGTTATCACCAGTTTACCTAGTTATAACTGTTAGAAGAACTAGTGGAGGTCAAGTTGTGGGCATGGAACTTCAACCTCACTAAGTGATAAATAAACCTAAATATAAAGATGAACACTGTGGAAAATCCGAACTCCTCTCAAAAACCAAACCACAATAATCTACAATCCAAAAAACCTAAAACAATTGTTGCATGCATAAAATTCGAGTTACCCAGTTGAGATGGAGATTCCAAGGCAGTGTACTATTAGTTTTAGCATATTCCCATCTGTATAGGTGGTGCATGCAGTCAGAGATTGACCTAAGGTATTGCGCAATTCCTTGGTGTGAAATTCCTAGAAAATAGGGGCAATTTCCCAAGGGAACAACACAAAAAATTAGGGGCTTGGAGGGCTTGAAAATTGGCGAAGTGTTGGCCAGAGTTAGACAATGCTTAGGCAGAGGGATAGACATACACTTGCAAGGTGTGCTCAGGCTTGAGCAAGCATTTTATTTCTTCTCTATTCTCTGATTAATGAAATACATATAGTAAGGGGTTTTGAGCAGTTGCTTTCCCCTAGATAAATATTTGTGTATGTGTGATGTTTCTTTTGCATGTCAATGATTCTTTTTTTAGATGGTGAATTAACTTCTACAGATCAATAGAGTAGCTTCAAGTCATGTGATGTAGTAAATCTCACGAGCAGTTTTGAATCCACACATTAATTTCTACAACAAGTTCTTATACCACTGTTGCTCCCTCTGTCATGTAAGCAAGTCCTTCTACTATTAAGATGGTCTCCTCAAAGAAGGCATATTTCCCATAGAGACATTCTGTCTCTAAGCATCTTGACAATCTCAACCCATGAAATCCTCTAGGAAGGTTGCTCCTTCCACTCTACCTAAAGGTATGCTACCTCATAACTGGAAGCTCTTCTTGTTATCTAGCATGATCCTAGATATCCTAACAATCTATGCAATTTCTTCCTTTCGAATACCAAGCACTCTGTTGAGTTTGTGCTCAATCCCTTAGGCCATACAATAACCTATCCATTTGAGAACTGCCCACCTACTTCTTGTCCTCCTTGGTACTCCATGCCTTTTGCCATCAATAAGTGACAATGACTTACTTTTCAAATCATCCCTAGTTTTTGTTTTTGTAATAACCCTAGTTGATTTTCCATGTAAAAAAATATAAGACCAAGGTCATAGGACATGTATTCCAAGCTGAATAGTGGGAAAAACATCCTAGTGGGTGTTCATTTTGGTTTTTTATGGCTAAGGAAATTGGAAAAAGGAAAAGAGGCATTAATTGGCATTTTATTTATGAAAATAATGGAAAATATGAGAAAAGGAAGGTGAAAGGTCACAAGTTTGCATGGGAGGGAAATTGAAGAAGGAAAATAAAGAAAATAAAGGCCTCAATGATAAAAAGGATTATGAGGATTAGTTCATGGCTTTTTTCAGTGATAGATTTTGTTAGTTCACTTATGGCTCTCTCTTCTATTCTCTCACTCTCTCATACTCTTGGAGCACTTTGGCATACATGTATCAGAGTAACTCATATCATAGTAACTCTTCGTCGCATGTTTACCCCAGTTGGTTGGTCATCTTGGATAAATGTGGGAGGAGGGTGTTATAGAGTGGTATCAGAGCATAGTTCAACCTTGGACTGGATGGGCGGAAGGTGTTTGTCATGCATGCATGTAGGTTGTATATGTGCTTGTTATGTATGAATGGTGGTAGTCATTGTTACAATCGTGTTGACATGTAGAAGTTGATGTTGTTGTTGTTGGGATGTGTTTGTCATGAACGCATGTCGGTTATATATGCATTTGTTATGCATGTCAGTGTATATATATTGTTATGCATGCATTGTCATGGTTATAGTTATGCGTGTATACTAGGTCAGACATGCATCACGAGGTCATTGTATGAAATTAGGTCATCATGATGTCATTGATATGTTATGATGCTAATATGTTGGTTGAGATAGAATAGGAGATGCAGATCATCGAAGCAAGGTTGCAACTATGAACCTTAGGGCGAGAGTAAATTTTCATACAAGTTTGTATGTTGGGCATCCAAGTACGTTAATTAATGGATTGTTATGAGCATTAGGGTTATGTATATGCTTGTAATTCTATTATCGTTGTGGTTACATGCATGATAGATGCTAGTTGATTAATGTGGTCATATACACATGTGTCAGATAGTCATGCATGGTAGTAATTTGTTGTATGCATGATGAGTATGGTCATTTTAGTTAGGATCTTGATGTTTTATGTATCATGCTAATATGGATTGGCCTGTGTAGATAATTGTGGTTATGATACTCAAGTAGGACTCAATATAATTGTGATGTTGTTTCGCACTATTTTGGACTGACTTGTGCGGATGTGATAGCCTCCCATGGGATACATTGATGTATGAGTTTGATTATGTCATCTATTTGGCATTTGAGTGTTTGAATATGTCATCTAGTTGATTTATCTAACATGGTACATTTATAGTTTGTTTGAATGTTTGATTAATTGCATGATATGAGTATATTTTTGTAAGATTGCATGAAGGAATGTTCTTGTCTTAAGATGGTTATACTAATGTGTTATGTGCTGAGACAACTAATATGCACTTGAGTGCAAGTGGGTGATAGTTATAGTATTATGACTTATGACTGTGAGTTGATAATGACAGGGTTGTTAGTCTTGGTAAAGGTTGATTTCAAATTAATAGATATGATGTCTTGATCTTTGGAATGTGTGTCTGACATGTGTGAATAGTTGCAGGGCAACATGCTTGGTATTAACATGCAAGGTAACCACTGATTTGTTTATATAACTAACAGTTGGGCGATGTGACAGTACATAGTAAGACTCGACTGCAACAAGGAAAAAGATAAAAGAAAGGAATTGTGTGAGAATTCCTTTGGCTATGTTTGGAAACCACAATTCCAAATGAATGAATTCTTTGCACGAATACAAGAAGTATTGTTAACCTTGATTTTGTTTGATATTATGTGGATACGTGCTATCTTCATGAACACGTATTTGACAGGCATAACAATTGGTTTTCAATTATGGTTGGATTCATCAAGGAATTGGAGTCCTTTGAGAGATGATGTATGTACATGTTCAATTACAAGTCATCGTTCTTGGCACAATAAGGTAAGATGACCGGTATAATGTTAAGTTTATTTATGCACTGAAAATTATGTGTTTATGGTATTGTGATGCAGGTATTGCATGGGAAAAGAGACTGCCATGGAATCTTGAAGAATGGTCGTGTTGAGCTTTCCCTTGGAAGCATTGGGAACCCATGGGGTTGAGTCACGATGTTTGTTGCTAGTTTTATGCTTTCGGTGCTTTGTGATTTGTTTATGCTTGATTTGCATCTTTGTTTGTCTATGTCTAGTGCATGACCATGCCACTTTGTTTTTGGTGTCATATTGCTATTGATTTTTCATGGTTTTCTTCTTGTTCTTTCCTTTTGTGTTTGAGGGTATTGGGAATTGGTTCGGAAGGAGGAATTTAATGGACCTCGAGGAGAGATGAATGAAACCCGATAGGTAATGTAAGATCTGGATGAAGCTCGGTGCATGTATAAAGGCCGCTGAAGGCAAGAGTATGACAACTAGTTGGATTGGTTGGGTCCATTGAGGTAAATGGAAAGTGGTAGGACAATCATGAGAAAGGTAATTAGGAAGGTAAAGTAAATGGATTTGAGGCGTCAGATGCCTTGGCTAAGTTGGGAACTGTTGTTCTTAATGTTGTGCATGGATAAAGGGGGTTCTCCTAACCTTGACCTTATAATATCTTGTAATTATGTTGTGATCATGATTATGCTGATGTCTCTATATGTATACATGTATGCGTGTATGTCGTTGTCTAATAGGGTCGTCAAAGATCATGTTAGATTGTTTTATGCTAATGTTTATATGTATGTATGTATGTATGCATGTTATTGTATAATAGGGTCGTTAGTGATCATTCTTGTGGAGGAGCAATTGCTTATGTAGGTGAATGGCATGAAGAGGTTCCTGGTCTTATGAGGAATCAAGTGGTAAGAGTAGCCCTAACAAATATGAGGTCAGTATCATGTGGATATGAATTGATATTATGTGATTATACTATGTCTATGTTATGCAAAGTAATGTTGAGGGATACATCAACAGAATGAAAGCAGTGTGACCTGAGGCATGGTAGGGCAAGCATGGATGGTGGAAAGACACTAGAAGCAAGGTTTCCTAGTAGAGACAGTGTGGTCTCTGGATGTGTAGTACTAATATTGTGTATATGTTGTACCTGTGATGTTGTATACATGCGGTGTTGTGCATATATGGTGTTTTGTACATGTTGTTTATGCAATGTTGTGTACATATGGTGTTGTGTGCATGTTGGGTATGCAGTGTTGTGTACAAATGGTGTTGTGCACATGTTGGATATGTGGTGTTGTGTACATATGGTGCTTTGTGCATGTTGCATATGCGGTGTTGGGTACATATGGCATTGCATGGATGTTGTATATGTGGTGTTATGTACATGTAGTGTTGTGTGCATGATTATACATGTGGTTTTGTGTGCATGTGGTGCTGTGTACATGTTGTACATGGGGCGTTATGTGCAGGTGGTGTTGTGTACATGTGGTGTTGTGTACACGTTGTGCAGGTGGTGTTGTGTACATGTTGTGTAGGTGGTGCTGTGTACAGGTGGTGTCGTGTACATGTTATACATGTGTTGTTGTTGTACATATGGTATTGTGTACATATCATACACATTGTGTTGTATACTTGTGGTACTGTGTTATGTGTAGTCCTTGTATCGTGACGTGTATTCGTTGTGTTGTACTCTGTGTACATATATGTATTGTGTTGTAAGCCAGGTGTAGGTGTATGTATTGTGTTGTGTTGTACACCAAGTGTAAGTGTATGTGTTGTGATGTATATTGTGTGTATGTGTACGTGATTGAAGAGGCAAGAAGGCACTAGGTGCTTGACAAGTATGGAAACCAATCCGATGTGTGTATAAAAAGGACAAAGGGCAAAGGTAGAAGCGAAGGATTGATTAAAGGATAAGTATCATTATTTTATTTTAGTTTTATTATGCATGTGATCTATGATTCTGGTTTATGATGATTGAATGTGATCCATGATTTTGATCTATGATGGTTGTATTTTGAGCTAACCAGATGTGATATGTTTATATATGATGATTTGGTCAAGAGTTGGTTTAGCTTGTTGTGATAGGAAGTGAACATAAGTGCAAGTGTACCTTATTGACGAGCCACTAATGAGGTATGATTTGGATTTATTTCAATTCGTTTTGAATCTAATGGGAATTATGTGCTTGGTATAGGAAAGCATGGAAATGCCTGGACTGGGTAGTTGAAATTGACCGCAAGAATTAGCAGCGTTAGTGAAAGGAATTGGAATAGGAAATAGTATGTTGGTAAAGCAATTCAAGAGCAGGGCCATTGTGGGACACTGGTACCCAATAATCTCCATTGATTGCCATGAGCATCCTATGACTAGTATAATGGTTGAGGCAGGGATATGCCTTGGTTTTTTAGACCTTCTGATGCAAAGAAACCTTGCTAAGGGAGGGCTCTTCCGATGGATTGTGTAACAGATAAGGGGATTCCCGTAGAACTTGGAAGGTGTGTGACTGCACAGAAAGGGGTGGCTGGATTGCCTGAGGGATTGTGTAAAAGAGAGGGGAAGGCCAAGGAATACATTGATTTTGGTCATTAGCATTGCCAGATGGAATCATGAGTACATTGGGAGTGCACCTTGGAACAATGAGCTGGTAATTGTCCACTGAGAGGAAAAGTGGCACAATATTGTGGTGATGGACATTGGATGTAAACTTTGACTTTGGAAATGGATTCTAGACTTCCTGGAAAGTAGGTGAATCTTGGTACTACTTTGAGGGTGGAGGTGTGAGCCTTTGATTCCCTTGTTGCTGATACAGGCATCGTATCCTTTTATTTACTGGTTGAGAAAATGTGCATGTGTATATTATTGTAAATGTTGTATCGAACTGGATTTATAAAGCTCCACTGACAATATTATTATTTGTTGGTTGAAGCAAATATGTATAAGTGTATATGTGGTTATTATTGTAAATATCGTAATGAGTTGTGTTATAAAGCTCCAGTAAATGGTATGATTGTCATATCTTCACTAGTGGTCATTGTAAACACTGCAACGAGTTGTGTTATAAAGCTCCATAGGCAATATGTTTTGTTTTCAACGGTTTATTGGTTTACAGGTGTCATTGAACACCAAGGACGGTGTTCTCCCAAGGGGGAGGGTTCAGTAACAACCCTGGTTGATTTTCTATGTAAAAAAATATAAGACCAAGGTCATGGGACACATATTCCAAGTTGAATGGTGGAAAAAACATCCTAGTGGGTGTTCATTTCGGTTTATTATGGCTAAGGAAATTGGCGAAGGCATTGAAAATGAAAAGAGGCATTAATTGGCCTTTTATTTATGAAAATAATGGAAAATAGGAGAAAAGGAAGGTGAAAGGTCACATGTTTGCATTAGAGGAAAATTGAAGAAGGAAAATGAAGAAAATAAAGGCCTCAATGATAAAAAGGCTTCTGAGGAATAGTTCATGGCTTTTGTCAGTGTTACCTTTTGTTAGTTCACTTATGGCTCTCTCTTCTATCTCTAAATCTCTCATACTCTTGGACACTTAGAGTATTCTTCAAGCACTTTGCCATACATTGGATTTGGATAAAGAAGGCAAAGGAACACAGGAAAGTGCAAGGGGACAACAGAATCAATAGCTACAACTAGATTTCTTTGTAGGTATCAAGTTGCATGTATGGTTTCCTTGCTATTTTTTCATGCATGGCGTATGCATGTGGTTATTTGGTTATGACCTGTCATTAGCATGGAGGATTGCCTGGATTTATAATGGTTTTGCCTAGCCTTGCCATTTCCTAGATTGCCATGGTGTTGTGGGTTTTTCCATTTTGTTTTCTGATTAGTGCTCATGTTCCATATGACTGTGGGTTGAGTTATTAGTTCCGAGAGCCTTGTTTGGACAAACACTTTGGAATCCCTATAAAAACTTGGGTTGAGTTACTAGTGTTGGAAGCATTGGTTGGAAAAATGCTATGGGGACCTTGGTGGGTTGAGTTACTAGTTGTGGAAGTCGTGGTTCGAAAAATTCTCTGGATCCCAACGACAGCTGTGGGTTGAGTTACTAGTCTTGGAAGATGGTTTGGAACAAATGCTCTGGAGCACTCGACAGCTTGGGTGGAGACCAATAAGGTGATGGTTAGTGATGTCTAACAATGAGGTGGAATCACTGGTTCAAGGTTGAGGTGGTTTGGCCTCTGGAAGCCATGGTTTGGTTTTTTTGGTTATTCCATGAGATCCCACATTCATGCTTGGAATATGGCATGGGGGTGATTAGATGAAAGAAAGATTTGGTTCAACCCAATCTATGGTTGAGTGGTACGTGGAATTCCCTGACTTGGTTGGAATTTTCATATGTTAATAAGAGGTATTTTCTATTGTGATCTATGAGCATATGTATTGATTATGATGGTGGAATTGTGGTTGAGCTTCCATGGTTTATATGTTGGTTATCGCTGGTTTATATGTTGGTTATTAGTTGGTTATATGTTAGTTATATGATGTATATTGTTTATGATGTTTGACGTGTCTGATGAATATGTGATTGGTTATCGAATGCATGCCCTAATAGATGTTATTGTAGCTAATATAAGAGGGAATTATACCTTCTTTACGATTCTCAGATAAGTATGAGACCCCTATGTTCATATGTGTATTTATGACCATTAGATTTCATGTTCATGGTGTGTTTGACTAAATGTCTGTCATGGTTAGGCTTGGTTAGGATAATTAATTGATCAAGTTCTGTGTTATAAGCTTTGTCTTTGTGTCATTTATTGTTATGGAAAGTTTCATCAAGTTTTGGGCAGTGACTTGGAGTCTAGCCCTAAAAAGGTGGCACAAACTTCATAGTCTTAAGCTTAAAACTGGTTGAAAAAGATTGCAGTCTCTCCCTTGTAGGCTTATGGGATTGACTGGAGGCCTACAGTCACATGGACATAGGCTTGTGCATGCGATTGGGGGTTTAGTTCAGTGAAAGGCTAGGTTAGCTCAAAGCTTGGGCAACTGGAGGGGTGGTTTAGCTCTAGTGGGTCTTGTAGCTCCTGAGGAAGGTCAGTAAGGTTTTGGTTGTGTCGATTCCACTTCCTTAAGGTGATCTAGGAAGTTGAATCATATCATAGTAACTCTTCATCACGTATTTACCTTGGTGGACCGGTAATCTTGGGTAAGTGTGGGAGAAGGGTGTTACAATTTTACTCTCTTTCACACGTGTGGATGACTTGGAGAAAAAGTGAAGTTACCTACCAAATTTGGCCAAGACCCCTGCTAGACTAATTTGGATGTAAATCCCTCTGCTTTTAGCACTTTTAATATTTTATAATGCTTGGGATAATTTCAAAGGGTGAGGTTAGGAGATTCATACATGGTGTCTTACCTTTTTAGGCTTTTGTAGGTGGGTTTGATGCTTCTACAAGTGATTTTGATGCTTTTGCGGGTGATCTGGTGTTATTGTTGCTCAATAGGTGATCTTGTAGTAGTCTATCTTATAGTTACTTAGGGTAATATTTTTGAGCTGAGAGTTGTGCCTCGACTACCAAAATTGCTTCTAGAGATGTGAGAATTTGTGACATGGAGTGGCCTTCTTCAAGAGTGTTGGAGACTTGGGTCTATAGGGTTTTTGAAGACTGCTACAAGATTGGGTAGTCTCCTATAGAAATCACAAAAAATTTTCATTCTCATCATTTTATTCTCCTAAAACATTAAGGAGCTATGATAATCTAAGGAGGAGTTGGTGATGGTGATAAAAGTGCTTTTGGGTGTGCCTGTGATGGAAAAGATAAGGATTTTGTGTTGTTGTGGATAGAAAATGATGAACAATGGAGGAAAAATAGAGGGGTGAGGCATGCCAATGGAATGGTTGAGTGTCAAGAAGAATCTGATGCTTTTCCTTCGCTTGTATGTAGAAAAATCCTTGGTTTGTAACTTTTCAGCAAAATTTGGGCTATGCTATAGCATTACAAGGATTTCTTGTAGAAACAAAGGGAAGTGGAGACAAATGAATGAAAAGGGGTTGGAAACATTGAGATGATGTTGTGTGTGATGGGTGACAATGGAAAATGGTGTAGAGGTGCTTTCTAGGCCCTTTGAGAGTGCATGAGATGATGTCTTGGGTTGAATGTGCAGGTTGGTCTGTTTAGTTAATCTTACTATTTTTTCTTTATGATACTTGCACATACATCAAGGTAAGATAAAACATTTTTCATCGTGATTTCATTCATTATTATTATTTTTTTTTAATATTTTCTTCCTGAGGCCCAGTAGCTTCCTTATGGAGGTTTCCAACTAGTAGGTCTACTCTAGGTGCCTCATAGGAGGTTTTCACCTAGGGGTATTTTATTATTTTAGTCTTTCTCTCAAACTCGAAAGCTTCGTCATAGAGGTTTTAAGCTAACGAGTTTGCCTCAAGTTCCTCAGAGAAGATTTTTTTCTTTTTTCTTTTTACATGTTAGTCAGAGGTTGAATGGATTGGGAGCTCTGCTGCTCTCAATCAAGTTCAAATCCTTTCTTGTTGAATTAGTAAATTCAACTCTGGAGAGGGGCTTCTTGTATAATTTTAAATGATAACCATTTACCAAAAGTGGAATATGATTTTCATCTATTTCTCTAATCCAAACTGAACCATTATCATAACATTTTGCAACCAAATAAGGTCCCAGTCATCTGGTCATGAGCCTCCCTTTAAAAACTTTAAACCTAGAGTCATACAAGAGGGTCCAATCACCCTCTTAGAAGGCCCTGGCCTTGATATGCTTTTCATGCTAGATTTTACATTGCAGCTGAACCATTTCGATGCAATAAGGCTCGCATCCTATATTCATCAAGTGCATTTAATTGTTGCAGCCTTTCTTGCCGTGCTTTGGTGAGATCCCACTCGATCTAGGTTTCCGTCCTTAGTGTGTTGTACTCGAACTCAATAGATAACAATAATTTATTTCCATATACTAGCTCATAGGGGGTGAACCCAATAATGGTCTTCCAGGTGGTGTTGTAGAGCCCGGGTGGTCTCAACAAGTCTCTCTGCCCAATCCTTTTTAGTGACATTTATCACCTTGGTCAGTGTGTTTGCCAATGCTCTGTTAGTCTCCTTTGCTTGCCCATTTTACTAAGGATGATTTGGAGTAGGCTTTTGGTGTCAGATGTGATGTTACTTCATGACCCCCTCTATTAGAGAGGTGAAATGAGACCCTTGGTCTACCACCAATTATCCTGGGAACCAAACTTATATAAGATATTTTCCCTCGATAATTCAACTACATTTTGCTTTGTTGCTACTTTTACTACTTTCACCTCAATCCACTTAGTTAGGTAGTCAATGCACATAATAATGTACCTCTTCTGTCCATATGGAGGATCAATGAAACAAATGAAGTCCATTCCCAACTTCTTAAATCGCTCAAAAGTCACTTGAGGTTGTAAATGCATTTCATCCCTATAAGTGGGTTTTCCCATTCTCTGGGCATCTCTGTGAAAGATTGACTAGTAGTATTCTGCTTGTAAGATCTTATAAGTTGTCCTCTTAGCAACAAAATGACCTGTTGTAGTGGCTACAACCACCCTCCAAAATTTTTCCTTAGCTTCGTTTTAGAGCCTCCTTACCAACCTTCCTCAGCAACATATCCTGCCTTGTCAAGTACACAAGCTTTAGTGATTTTTTTGCAGATTACCAGCCTGTGCATGATGGCTTGTTACACCCCCCTCACAGGCTGCTCCTCCGAACTTGGTCCAGCTGCAGGCTAAGCAGCTCCCTCAAGAAATTGCACAATTCTGGAGGGGAGCCAATCTTCTCTCCAGAAATTGCGCAATTCTATTTGGTAGCATGCCGAGCTCCAAAATTGCGTAAATCAACCTGTTAAGCTTCACTGAGAAAATTGCACAATTCCTCCAAGTAGGGCTGCTCAACCTAGAAATTGCGCAAATCTTATGGGTGGTCAGCCGAGCTCCCTCCTAGAAATGCGCATTTTTTCCCCTCAGCTAAGCAGGTTGTTGCATATGCCATTGAGCTGACCGGTTCCACTCAGGACCGGGAAATCTTGACTTGCATGCATGGGTTGCTTTTTCCCGAAATAGAAAAGGAAACATGCAAAAAGCATCCCTAGATTTTAGGGAGTTATTTTTAGTAGTTGGGTTACATGCAAATATCGTTTTAGAATCTTTCCTCAAAGAATTGATTTTTCCTAGATTTGTGGCATGCAATCCATGAGCCTGTTGTGGCTAGCAACAACCCCCCTTCTTAAGTGGGGACCCTTATGCAAAAAATTAAAAAAATAAATTAGTGCTTGTATTCCCTTTTTGAATAAATCTTACTATCATAAACTTAGGAGAATACTCGAAAAATCTGAAAAGTCTTAAGTTTTATGATAAAGTCGAACAAAACCGTTCTCTCAATAAAAAGCGTCGCATCGCAAAAAGGTAATAGATGCTTTCCTATAAACAAAATCCTAAGATTACGAAATCGCGATGTGAGATCACATACTGAAGAAATTCATTGCATCGCAGTTTTCATGTGCCTCAAGTATCACTTAAGGTGAAATACCTCAAATCGCTGATATGCGATGGCGCATCTCACAAATCGCATTTCGCAGAAAACATATGGTAATAAATGATTGTCAGACGCAACGGATCAACGATATTGCGATCTGCGATATTGCGAAGCAAATCATAAAATCGCCTTATCGCAGATCTGCAGGGCTCGTCGTTCGAAAAAATATTTTCCATAAACCAATGCCCAGTTATGCGCATTAATGTTAATTTAATGAGTTAGTTGGTAATCATTAATAAAATATGGTTTTGGTCTGATCAAAGGACCATTTCACGTAGGGTGATATATTTTATATGATTTCGGCATTTAAAGCTTTCTCGTCACCTTTTTCTTATTATTACTCTTTCCTCATTTGCAAATTGCAGGAGCGAAAAGCAGAGAGGTATACATAACAATGTTTAGAATATTATGGGAAAAAAGGGAAAAGCTCCAAGTTTTGAAGACAAAGAAATGACGCCCTTATACACAGACACCACCTGTAACAAAGATGCCGACGTTACTACTTGGGAAAGCATGCACAGCCTACTCAAGGAAGAAAATCCCAAAGTAATGGAAGTTACAGCTACTGCAGACTCACGCGGGTCATTTGAGGCGTCGATTACAGAACTAGCATGCTCGTTCTTGCACCGAATAGCGGCGAGGCCCAAGATTCTTCCATACACAGACATGGTCAAATAGGTACTAGATAGTGCTGAGATAACAGACCAACAATTTAAAACTTAGAACCAAGAACTCATGGAGTCATTATTTCCACAAAAATTAAGGTTTATATCCTCTAACAAAAGGCGCGCAAGAGGGGAAAAATAGCACCAGGGAAGCCCGGATCGAGAAATGAAGGCAGTTTTTGATGCGTGATTAGCGCCCGGGAAAAACCCCTTGAGAAGGAAAGCCTCTAATCACTCAGTCACCTGTAAGCCTAGAAAATTGTAGGAAAAAGTGCTAAAGGCTAAAGGAAAAACCCAAGTTCTAAAAACCAGTGGTATTTATCAGGGATATCCTCAAGCGGTATGTAAATTTTTACCAAATATACACCATCTACAGACAAGCTGGATACAAAAGGCTCAAGAAAGAGCAGAGTCCATCAAGAGGTTAACCAAGTTGAATTGGGATTCTTACTGGAAGTACTTGGTTAAACCACATAGTTAGTGCATGACTCTCAAATGTATCACTAACTCTACTGAGAAGATGGCGCCAGCACTTGCCGATTCCGTTTTCGCAGGACAGCTAAAGTCGGAGGTCAGCTAACCAACTCTCCTCAAGCCAATGCTGGATGCTTGCGACTACAAGGAACAGATACATAAATAATTAATTGCCAGTTTTAGTTTTAGTTTTGCTTTATTTTTGCCTGAAATGAGGACGGTCATTTAAACCGCTTCCTACATTTTTGTAATAAACTATTTTTAGATTTAGCTAGTAGTATTTTAACCCTTCTCATGCATTTAGAGAAGGGTTCTCAAGTTTGTCAAAAACTTGTCCTCAAAACATGCACTTTTGCACCCTCCGAGGAGGTTTTGATGAATGAATGGAATAAGATTTATTGATATCTGTGTTTAATATCTACTATTGAAATCGCACTTTTGTACTCTTAGTAGATGTTGAATTAAGGAGAGATAAATCATTATTGCTGAAGCTCATGAGTAGAACTTGTTATAAATGGTACTTGTTATGAAACCAGCTCACAAAAAGATAGAAAAGAGAGATCCACGCCTTAGAATTTAGCCTCTTCGAGGGGGCAACCTCCTTTACATTACATAAATGAACAATTCTTCGATGATACAAATGAAAAGACCTCCTTTCTATATATAGGAGTCTAAGGGCTCATAACATAATCAGAGCCGACATAACAATAATAATGTAAGGGCACAATAATAACAATAGTGGGCTTCTATGGGGCACAATAGTAACAATATGGGCACTACATGGGTACATCAATATAATAAGGGGGTTGTACTAATAACAATAAGGGGTTACACTAGTAGTATAGGGGCCTAACAGTACTTTTATCTCTTAACGATTTCTTCTTATGTGTTAAGGTGATATTCATGTTTAGTTATTTATATATGAATGCTTGAATGCTTTAGTTATCATTTGACACTTCTATACGGTGATAACTATTCTATTTATGCTTAATATATGAGTGACTTATTATGCGATATGTTTTTCACTATTGTTTCGTCTAACTTTTTTATATGGAACGGTTTATCTTTATTGAATTCTTTTCTCATAGTAATTGAATGATCTTTATTACCAATTTCCATTAGAAATTATTTTAGATCGCATAACTCAAAGATTAAATCCCGGGTTAGTTTTAGAATTAGATATTTCTATTTATTAGAATACAATTGCATTAGATTTAGAATAAAATCATTTTACTTAGAAATTATTAGGAAGGAAATATCAATTCTCAACACACACACACATAAATTGGGAAACTGGTCCCATATCCCCAATTGGACCCACTATACCAAACGGAAAAGGAGCTGCTAACTAAGGTTCGAACTAGGTGGGTATCCCCTTTGTTGTAGACCCGATTTTCGGGGCTTCAACAAAGCCTCAAATTTATTTATTTGATGCTTCAGAGCTCACTTATTCACATCGATCTTGGAGCTCTAACATCCCACAACACATCCGTGAGTCTTTGACACATCTAGCTCAACTATTCGCGGGTAAGTCAGTTTAACTTGTCTTTTGCAGCATTTCTATCGCTTTTTGTGTTTTGGCTTGTGTGAGTGTTGTCTGCTTGATTTCTATGAATGCTTGTTGTCGTTTACATACATACTAGTTTGTCCTAGCACTCTTTCATTTTTCGTTAACATCTCACTGATGTCGCATGTATGAAACTGTTTTGCATGAACGGTCCCCGATTCGGCAACTCGCTTCACGCACATGCATGTTGTTCTGTTTTCTGAATCTTTCATTCACTATTTGCATGCACGATCATTCACTCCTGCTTGCACTCAGTATCACAATGCAATCACATTCATATTTGCTTTTAGTTGCTCGTCGGTGGGTTTGGGTAGTCTTGGCCCGGACTCTGCCTCACCTAGACAACATTGTGCAATCCTGAGAGGGAAGGCTCTGTCTTCCCCTTAAGAAATCCACATTTATGCCCAGTGACTATCCTCCAGTCTTGCGTTGCACAATTATGAGGGACAATGACTACTGGCCCAGAAAATTGCGCAATGCAGTCACTAGGCCTGCAACCACTGCTAGTTGAAATTGTGAATTGCGCAGTTCCAGTAGCCAGCAGGCCAGCCTCCATTGCGCATTGGGCAATTCTAGTAGCCAGTAGGCCTCCCCAGACAACCCAGACTGCCTTTTGCATAGTTCTGGCAACCAATCCCCCAGCCTCCCAGGAAAAATTGCGCAATCCTTGCCAGTCAATCCCCAAGTATGTTGCATGTCGTTCCTCAAGTTTGCTTTGGTTTTAGCTGACAGATTTCTTGCCATGCATGTCGCTTTGTCTTTAGATCTAGCAGGTGTTCGTCTGCCTCTTAGCAGTTCAGGATCAATGGCCTCCAAGAGAGCAGGATCAAAGAACACTGACAAAAGTGCAACTAGAGCAGTAGTTGAGTGAGTGTCTACAAGTCTACCGATCTATGAAGACACCAAGCTGATTGTAGACAAGGACATCAAGCTGAAATGGAAAGAGGTCAATGATGCATTTGCAAACAAATTTGGGGAAGGCCTCGAAGAACGCCAAGTCTATGTGAACATCCACAAGTCCGGCTTATACTGGTTTGCATGCAGGTATCCCGTGCTCCCATGCGCAAACATGATACATTGGATCATCTCGCACATTGATCCTGAGACGACGACATTGAGTAGTGTCAACAGGACGAAGATTGCTACCTTCAGGGAACAGGATTATGATGAGATGTATCAGATGTCAAAGCCTGTTCTCATCATGGAGACTCCCTTCAGCATACCCAACAACAATGCCAACTCCAGAGATATCTTAAAGAACTGGGTGAAAGAGCCGGCTAAATTCAGGATGACACCCAACCAGGTCTACAAGACGAAGATACTACAGAAGGCGTATCAATACTTGGTCATCTTTGCATGTCATTTGTATGGCCAATAAAGCACGGAAACCTTCCCACAGAGTTGGGTGATCGCATTGGACCAACTAGCTAAAGAAGGCAAAGCATGCAACTAGTCCGACATGTTGGATTATCAACTGAAGGAACAAATAACAAGGGCTGGACAACCGCCCAAAGGTATGTAAGCAGGGATCTACATGTCTGCTTACATCTTGGATGCAATCTGTGCCCGTCAGGAGTTCCTGGGCTTGAAGTGGGCATGGACACCGATGGAGACCTCTATGAAAACTTATTGCAAGATGTTGTTCAAATGCAGCTTCAAAGGAGTTATCACACAAATGTCCGATCATTTTGTCACCCCAGTTTATAAGATGATATTCGAATATGATCCACCCTGCATGTCAAAGGAAGCAATGGAGGCACTGATCGACATAGTTGGTTGGTATGCCTCATCATCCGACACCTTCATACGGATGTATAGCGTGAAAAAGCCTTCGCATGTTCTATTGAAGTTTGCCTTGGAAAAACTCATCATGAAGGAAGTATCATATCACATCTCGGCAGGATTGACAGCTAGGCTGCATTGAAAGAAGAAGGCACCTTGGCCTGCTCTTCCATTGCGGATCGGGTTATACGAGATATGAAGTTTCAAGCACGCAGATGTCGAAGCAGAGCAGATGAAGAAATATCCATTTGACCTTCGAAGTTACAATTCATATGACCCACATTGTCTTGTGAAATACCACTGCATGAGAGTATAGTTTAACTCGATCCACGAGGCATTTCACTGGGTGGAGGAAGACCCATGGAGATATTGTTACAACTCCTCTAGACTCAATGAACCGGTCAGCCTCGTTGTGGAATGGATAGCGAAGCAGCATCCCGGAGAGTACCAGAAGCAATAGTAGCAGTAGAAGTGAACACACCAGTACGCAACAAGGGCAAGAGGAAGATTGTTGACCGCATGGAGGAAGAGAAAAGTTGTAATTTTTGAGCATACCCACTTGTGCAGAAAGAAACTTTGGCAATAGAGGCCAAGAAGCAACAACGCAACAAGAGAAACGTGAAAAGGCAGAGAGAGAAACAAAGAATGGAGGAAACAGAGAAGGAGTTGCATGAGTTGAAGGAGCAACTCCAGAAAGAATAGGAGAAGGAAGCATAGCATGAACAACTACAGTAGGGGCACAACTTGTGAAAAAAGATGAAACTACACCTGTACATATAGTAGACTCATCAGAATAACTAGCATCAGGAAGACAAGGTGGACCATTGCAGTAGCTGGAATTCGCTCAAGAGATAGAGCAGGCGCTTGAACAAATGGATACAGATATGGAGCAACAAGAGTTAGAGTAAGACATCTACCTCATGCCTCACCACCAAGAGGTTGACCCATCAGCTTCACCATGTCCAGAAGAGGAGCACGTCCCAAGTGACCAAGGAGACACTAAAATCCGTGGAGACAATCCAAAGGAGGAGATGTACAACATCTCATTTGACAAGTCTCAACATAGAGTTGTGCAATCTCGCAAAGTGTATGATCATACATCTCATGCACAGTTTGAGGAACAAGTGATTGTGTTTGACGTGCACAAAAATCCAACATCATTGGCCGATGCTACCAGAGCATATGCCGAAGCCACTAGCTTGAGTTTTCACTTCCTGATAGCTGAGAACGAGCGAATGGCTAAGGAGCTACATGTTGGCGAGGTAAATCCCCTCTACGGATAGAGGCGATCCCTACTAGCCCAAAGGGGGTCTAGCAACAATCAAACAATGCTACACTGCAGGTTCCTAGTTGTAATTAACAAGTGGGTAAAAGAAACCTACTTGGATTCCAACGCTACGTTTGTCAAAGAGATGATCCTCCCGCTCCTTCGCTCCAGCCGATCACAGTCCTCCACTATCCTCGCGGACGGACACCTGCACAAGCAAAGAGAGAACAAACACAAGCGTAAAATCTACTAAAAACAACTATGTATCAGTCA
>APFE031110649.1:3291-13987 GCA_000404065.3 Pinus taeda
CAACCCTAAAACACAAACCCTAAACCATAAACCCTAAACCCCAAATCCTAAAAGATAAACACAAAGCATTTTATAGCATTTTAAAAATTATTTTGTAACTTTTATTTAAGCATTTATTAAAACAATTACTAAGGTGTTATAAACCTACCTCCTTCACCTATATATTTACTACCATCCAAAAGCAAGTGGTTAGCTTTTGGAGAGTGATTCTACCCTTACATTGTTGATGTTAGAGATACATTTCCATGCATTAGGGTCATTAGAGGTGGACTTTGTGACAAGGAAAGGACAAGTCAACTTGGAAGAGCTCTTTTATAAGATTAACACTTATTTTTGGTTGTAACTCACTTCATTTCTATTAATGAAAAGAGTTACTTGTTTTCCTATATATGATGTTATGGTTTTGTATATTTCAATACCATGTTGATCCATTGAATAAAGTGATTAGATGATGCTGCATAGATTTTTTGGATCATTGGCTGGTGTTATCTGTCTATGTAGGTTCTAATTACAGTGACTAGAGCTAGGATTGGAGCATTCAAGCCAAGGAAGGATCGAAGCATACGACAAATTACAGGTAGGCTTCATCTCGTTGTCTATTTAATTTAAGGAAAACATTAGTCCCTTTGTCTTTATGTTGTCCTAGGTCAGTCCACCAGGCCTAGGGAAGATAATTCTATCCGCAGTTGTAGATTCTGCATAACAATAACATATTGCCTTACCATGTTGCATCAAAACTAGTCCCATAATGTATTTGGTTGCATCGGTTCGAATTTCAAAATGGCTACTTAAAATTTGGAAGTGTTAGAATTGGTGTTGTACTGATTTTCTCCTTCAAAGTGTCGAAGGCTTTCTATTTCTTGCCTCCCCACTGAAATACATGTTTCACACTTGTCAAAGCATGTAATGGTGTTGCAATGAATAAGAAGTTAGCGATAAATTTTGTCCAATATTAGGTCGCTCCCAAAAAGCTCCTAACTTCTGCTACATTCTTGGGTTTAGGCCAATTCAAAATAAAATCAACTTTTTAGGGATCGATCTTCAATTCACGCCCGCCTACAATATGACCCAAAAAAACCATAGAGGTTTTCACAAATTCACACTTAGACACCTCCAAATACAACTTTTCCTTTTTCAATACATATAAAACTTTTTTCACATGCTTGACATTCTCTTCAAGAGTCTTACCGAAAATTAAAATATCATATAAGTATACTATGACAAAATCATTGAGGAATGGTCACAACACATCATTTATAGCTCTCATTGATGTGGCAGGTGCATTGCAAAGCCCAAATGACATAACTAACCATTCAAACAAACCTTGTTTTGTCTTAATAGCAGTTTTCCAAATATCATCTTCAACAATCCTTATCTGATGATAACCGCTTCTCAAATATAACTTTGTAAAATAACCAATTTCCTTTAATCAATCTAGAAAATCATCAATGTGAGGAAGATGATAACAATTATTTACCTTGATTTTGTTCAAAGCTCGGAAAGCCACACACATGATCCATGTACCAACTTTCTTTGGAACCAAAACAATAAGAGACACATAAGGAGATGTGTTATATATGTGACCCCTTTGTCAAGCAACTCTTGAATTTGCTTCTTGATCTTTGCATTCTCCAAAACTAAGATTATATGCATACCAATATTTGGAAGTGGTGCATCCTACTGCAAGTGAATCTCATGTTGGATTCCTCTTTTTAGAGGTAATCCTTCAGGTTCTTGAAATATCTTGTCATAATTGTTAACAACTTCAACCAATTCATGCTTGAGTTTAGAATCACATCCTATGAAAGCTTCAAATTCAGTAGTATCTTTAGCTTTAATCATCAACAACACAAAATTCTTACTAGCATTTACAAGCCTTTTCATATGACCAACAATAACAAGAGATAATTTCATCTTCTTGCGATGTGCTCTAACAATATACTCAATTCCATATTTAAAAATATGATATTTTTTCTCATGACAATAGAATGTGGCTTTTCAGTCATACAAATATGGACTCTCTAAAGAATCCCACAAATATCAAGTGGTACAACATCAAGCTCTACCTCATCTATAAAGTTAGCAGTGATGGCGAATTTGAGTTTACATTTTATTGTCACTTGTAATTTGGCATCATCACACACCCAACCCAAAGGGCAAGGTTTTGTATGAGGTGTAGTTTTTAAATTAAGTTTCTTGAGAATTGCTTCAGAAATAAGATCGACTTGGGATTCACTATCAAATAATGTATCAACATTTGTATGTTTTGTAATAACCTTGATATGGAAAAGCTCACTTCTTTCTTTATCATTTTGAGGTTCAATAGGCTTACTAGAAGAAATAGTACTTGCATTCAAAGTTATACCTTTCATTCCCATGGTTGTGGTTTTGGTTTCATCGCTTGAATTAGATCTAAGATCTTGTAGAGTTATAGCAACAATCTTTTGTTTCCCCTTGTTATTGAACTTCTTTGATCTCATTTCTAGATGTAGTTTCCAACAATGGTATTCATCGTGGCAATGGTTTGAACAATGTTTACAGGTAAGTTTCTTTCCCTCTTTCTTTTTTTTTAGAATTATTTTTTCCTTTGCGTTTAAACTTACCCTTTCCTTTGTCTCGATATTTAAAAGGTTTCTTGATAGTCTCTTGAGGAACATTCTTGCCTCTTGATTCTAAATGAGTTTCCTAAACACATACTTCATCTAGATTGGTGGATTAAAAATAAGTATAGTATGTCTGAAATAAGTATGTAATCCATCTATATATTTAAGGAGAGTATCTTGTGAAGACAAATCAACACCCAAGATTAAAGCTCTTCTTAAAAATTCTTGTGTGTAACTTTGGATAGTTTAACCTTTAACTTTTCTAAAAAAATTCCAATCCATAATTTCTTATTTCATGTAAGCTAATGGATAACATTTCCTTCTTAATGCAACTATAAAATTATTCCAAGAAGAGATAATTTTACCAATTTTCTTCAAATATTATTGAGTGTTGGTCTCCCACCAGATGAGGGTTGCACTTTCCAAGTGAAGAGAAGCAAGCTGGATCTTAGTAACATCATCATCAATCTTTTGAATCCGCATAATAGACTTCAATTTGACGAACCTAATCATCCAACTTTGCAACACTGTACATAGGCAATTCAAACTTGACACCAAGATTTATCAAAGGAGACTTAACATGTTTGGAGATGGAGGAGGAATAGGTCTATGTGATGAAGGAGGTGAAGAAGGAGGTGACGATGGAGGTGTAGATGGAATTTAAGGAGGAGGTGTAGGCTTTCTTCCATCACCACCATTACCTTTTGGTTGATTATAACTTTTTCCTTGCAAGCTTGTTGTCCTCTCATTGTACAACACTTTCACCATCTTAGTCATATCATAGAAATAATTTCTAAAATCTATCATATCCTTAGATTTCTTTGGTCCTTGTCCTTCTTCATGAGCCATAATTTGTGGAGTTTGTGGCTTCCTTGAACCAATTTGAGGGTTTGGTTCTTTAAGCACTCCTTCTCCTCTTTTCAATTCAAACATTGTAATCATTGAAGAAAAACACTTGCAAAAACTATCAAAATTAAAATTAAAATTGAAGGTTTCATGTAAAATTTTGCAAGCTAGTTTATGTCTTATGGGCAATGGATCGATATTGAAAAAACACAGAAACTAAGTTAATTTTTGCAGATTTTAATACTAAAAAATAGACAACATGGAAAATTAGAACACAACAACTTGATGACGAAGTTCACCCCTCCTGGGCTACATATTCGGGTCCAACTTCCAATGGTGTCCCTTCATATTATATGCTCAAATGTGCAATTACATCAACATAAAATGCTCAAATTGAAAAAATAACACTGCCATGTGTCCAAAACACCCAAAACCCCTTTTGTAGGTTTTTCTTAGGCTCAAAAAGGTTGGAAAATGGCCAAGTTAGGTCGCCTTCTCCATTTCCTTGTTAATTGTTCTGCATATTCGACCTCCTTGCAAAATTGGTGACCAAAACTAGTTTTTGGTGAATTTTCAAGGCAATTTTTTAGCAATTACAAGTGGTGCGTTTGGTCCACGAAACCTATCGTGTCGGGTGTAAAATGTCAAATGGTTAACCATTTTTTTAAGTACATGGTTTAAGCCCCCTCTGAGCTATGCACCCCTAGTTCCTTGAAGCCATATGGTCATCAGACATTGGAGAAAGTAGTATGCCACATGCCCCAACCCTCAGTCTCAACCCGCTAGTTACATGTTAACTATTAGCACCCATCCTTATCTCTCTACACATTTTGGCATAGCTTTGACTCCTTTCGTGGATGGTTTCATTCGTTTTTAGAACCATGGGTTGGGGCATGGGCAGGGTGCCATGCACCCCACTCCTCCCATCATTTGTTGTCTGCCATATAACTACCATAGCACTGACGCTTGACTGACCCTCCTCCCCCAAATGACTCCAACGTTTGACTTAAATAAAATCCGTCAACCGTGTTATAACATGAACCAACATGGCATAGTGGCAGAATGGTTTGTTTGTAACATGAAGGTTATGGAGGTGAACCCCACGGAGGCTCACCCGACACATAAACCAAATTTTGGCCTCATCTATAGTTCTACATGGCGCCCTGTGATTAGGCCATGTGTCACTCCATGATTGGCCCAAACCAAATCACCTATAACCAATCAAAACACACAATTTACCTTTGTACGACTGGGCCATGTGTCATGTATTATTGGATATGTAATCCTCAGTCATCATGCTGATGTCAACACCACATCAGCATACGAGCTGCCACGTGTCATCCATACACTGCCCAGTCAACCTTGCAAGTTGAATTTTCTTGTTGTTTGCCAAAAACTCGAAAATGTGATAACTTCCTCATACAATGTCGGATTGAGGTGATTCAAGCATCATTGGAATAAAAATTAAGAGATCTATGATTTTGCACTAGTTTCGAGATATCTTGTGCACTTTCATTTTTTAGCATATTTTTAATCCCCTTGATCATCAATATGTGGAGAAGGGTACCAGTTCTTGAACTACCTATAATCTATACACAACCTGAGAGTACTATCCTTCTTCTTTACAAACAACACTGGTGCACCCCAAGGAGACACACTCGACCTAATGTATCCTTTATATAGTATTTCCTTAAGCTCCAACTTCAATTCCACTAACTCTAGAGTGATCATCCTGTAAGGTGCCTTTGATGCTGGTGTTGCTCCTGGTGCCAACTCAATAGAGAAATCCACTTCCTTATGAGCCGGTAAATCTAAAATCTATGCTGGAAATACATCTTGAAACTATTGCAAAATTGGATACCTATTCAAGACTTCAACATCCTCAACATCCTTCCCCTTGTCACTGGTGACATAAATTGTAAATAATACACACCCTTTCTTGCAATTGTGCTTAGCCTGCATAGTTGTAACCATTCTCATGATGTATGCTTCTTCTTATCCTGCAATATTCTCCTCTCTCCATAATCATCCAAGCAATCAATAGCCTTCTCGTAGCAATCTACCTTAGTCTTGTTAAGGTACAACCAATCCATGCCCAAAATAATATTGTACAAACCCAAAGGAAGCACATTTAGATGCGATGATATAGGCATACCATTCAAATCAAATGCACAAGAACTCACCCAATGATGAACTATTTTCTTGGTACCTGTAGCTAATTGCACCAACTAAGACTCTGCATGCACTTCTTTTCTCAAGCCACACTTATCCAGTAGGTCAGGATTAACATAACTATAATTATATCCATGATCAATCAAAATGGAAACAACTCGATCACAAAGATTACCTTCCATGTCAATAATGGATGCCTGGTGATCTGCCTGTTTGTTATCAAAATCTTCATAAATCTGAGGAATTCTATGACCAACATCCCCAACGGTCTGTGCCTCCTGAGTAGTGTAGATATGAGGTCTACCACCTGATACAATGGACAATTCTTCTTGCAATGATCCTTGCCACAAATCCAACACTGTAATGGTTCCCTACCACTACCCTTATTTTTCCGCTCTCCAGGCTAAGATCCATGTCCCTTCTCTACTACATTAAACTTCTTGTAAGGAGTCACATTTTATTTCTCACTTGCATCTTGAGGTCATTCTCTCTTTGGACACCATTTTCTGTTGGTATTGTCATTACCTTTCCAAACACATTTAGGCTTAGTCTTGGACTTCGACTACTCATAATAGTGCTTCAACTTCCCAATGACTTTGTCCAATAACCGAGGCTCAACAGACTCAATTTGGTCCTTGAATGCTAATGGAAGTCCACTGATGAATATTTGAACCTTCGTCTTCTCGTCCTTGAGGTAATGCACATACCTCAACAACTCTAGAAACTTAGTCATGTACTCTTCATCTGTCATAGACCCCATCTTCAATTTGCAGAACTCCTTAGCCTTACCATCACAATATCTCTCTAACAAGTATTACTTCCTAAAGAGTCTTTTGAACTCATGCCAACTCAACTCCCTTGTTGTGATGCCTCTAACACACTTCACGTATTCCCACCAAATATTTTCCTTTCCCTTAATACTGAAAATAACTATCCTGGCTTTCATGTTCTTGCATAATCATGCAACTCAAACAACTTCTTCATCCCAAGCAACCATACTTCTACATCTTCTGGTTTTTTCAACTCTCCATCAAATGTAGGAGGCTTGGCTTTCTTGAACTCATCTGGAAAGTATCCCCTCTCACTCCTTCTGTAAGGATGATAGTGATGATGACCATGTTGTTTATCTGCTCCAAAAATGGAATAGAAACCATAACCACTACCTCTCTTGTGAGGTGTATCCATCCATCTGCCACCTTTGATGATTTCATTCCTGTCCAAACTCTTCCCTCCATGAGGCCTGCTACCATATGCCCCATTAGTCCTTTCTTCATGTCCATAATTGATTCTTGGATATCCCTATCTCTGCAAATCTGATAAGCTCTGAAGGATGACTACATTGGCCCCGACTTACTTTTTCTGGGCCCTGGCAAACGTTTAGTGAGTGAATTACCCTATCATTATCTACCTTGCAACTTATGATCCTTGCCTTTAGACTTCTCAAGGTATCTACTATGTCAAGATAATACTATATGTTGCTCAATTGATCTATAAGGAGAGTCACAAGAACTATAATCCACTATTTTGCTTGTCATCTCTAATCCCCTATCTCCTGCAAACATACCATGTCAAATAAACCAAATATAAACGTAATCAAACATACCTCAGTGAAGTTCAGGGGAGGCTATTTCGTCTACACTATCAATACAGATTATATATATATATATATATAAACTCTTTGGAGATGATGAAAAACCATGTAATTGTCCATGTTAGATAACATGACATTGAATGCATAGCCCAAACCTTTGATGACACACCAATCCTTGACCACTTGTTAGGAATTAGCATCAATAAAATAATTTAGTGCAAATAACTTAATCCAATGTTACCAATTTACACAAAATAAACCATGAGCGATAACTTTGCACCTTTCACATGTATCTATGGACTAGAAATAAGGTATTTTCAAAGTCATCTTGGTTAGAAAAGGTATATTAGGTAAATTTATGGGAAGAGAATAAAGGGGAGACTTAAAGGAGAATTCTCAAAGTTATTAAAGGAGACTTGACTAGCTGATTAGACTATGGCTAAGAGTTCTTTTTTTATTTATTTATTTTTATCTTGTCCAACTAGAAAATGAAACTGTGGCTAGGAGTCTTCATTTATTGGCTAAACCTTCTTTTAAGAGGGATTCTTACTACTTTGGTTTGCACACACTTTTCCTTTCTTTCCTTTTGATTATTCTTTATTTATTCTCATCCTTTTTTGTTTAGATATGCATTTTTCTCTTAGGACTTCAAAAGGGTCGATGGGGGGGAGAGGGGGGGTGAGGGGACCATAGATAGTAGTCTTACATTATTTTATTTTCTCATGACCTATTTAGCTCTTTTTGGCTCAATTTAACTAAGTTTCACACTTTTTGCATATTATTTTTCTTCATTTTTTGACCCTTTTGATAACATTTGATGAGTTTCCCATAAGTAAGGGGGTGTTAATTTTATGGATTAATAAAGGGAAATTAACAAAAAGTGTTAAGTATGAAGATAATGTGAATATGCTACCTGACCTGAATTCCTAGTTATACTTAATGGCTAATGTTAAGACACACTTATCTAAAGGAAATTATGTATCGACATCAATTGATATAGTAATGAGGTAACATATTTACTTAGTTATAGGTGACAGAGTATGCATTTAATGCCAAGTAAAATCCGCAAGCAAGTCAAAACTAAAGCATCACTTCTAAGTGAGGGAATCCACATAATGAAACCATACCAATTGTACCCTAAAGTATCATGTGACATCACCTAGCAGAATCGATCTTGAGAGACCTAGTCACCATGAATGACATACCATTGAATCCATGAAGATGTATAAGCACAAGAATTTAGTGGATGGGATGGAGAAACATCACCTCATTTAGCGTGTCTTTTGGGGAGTTTCCTGAAGGGAAACACCAAGTATAGATGCCATCAAGGATAATTTTAGGGGCGAATGTTCGCCCTTTGGCGAAATTAAGGGGAGGGGTTTTAAATTTTTAGTGGGCGAATATTTTGTATCATAGTACATTTTTACAAATCACCTCAAATAGCCCACCTTATTTTAAGGGAGAGGGTAAAAAAGGTAAATTTAGCCCTTTAAATTAGGAGTTACAACCTTCCATTCGCCCATTTTCAAGAATAGGTTTTATTTAAGTGAATCCATTCGCCCATTTTCAAGAATAGGTTTTATTTAAGTGAATCCTATGGGCCAAATACCATATTTATAAAAAAGATATGGTAAATTAATAAAAATATAAATAAATGAGAGGTATGGTAAATAAATAAAACATTTTTTATATTTACTCCATAAGTCACGTTATATACATGTAAGGGTGTAAACAAATAAAAATATAAGTAAAGTGGAGGTATGGTAAATAAATAAAACGTCTTTTTATGCTTACTTAAAAGGTATGGTAAATAAATAAAAATATAAATAAACTAGACGTATAGTAAATAAATAAAACATCTTTTTATATTTAGTCTGTAACCCTCGTTTTTTATATTTAGTCTGTAACCCTCGTTCTATTTATGAAGGATCAAGAAGGAGGTTTTATTTAAGTGAATCCTATGGGCCAAATACCATATTTGTAAAAGAGTTATGGTAAATTAATAAAAATATAAAACGAGAGGTATGGTAAACAAATAAAACATTTTTTTATATTTACTCCATAAGTCACCTTATATTTACGAACACTAAAAAAATGGGTTATATTTAGGTGAAACCTAAGGCAAAATACTATGGGACAAAATTGTTATTAATACGATGCGAAAAAACCATTATTAACCCTAATATTAGAATTAATAAAAATATGGCACATGGTATTGACCCATGGTATTCACCAAAATGGCACATGGTATTGACCCATGATATTCACCTAGATTGTAGCCTATTTAAATGGGGGAATTAAACTAGCATAGATCCATCTTTACTGTGGATCTACTAACCCCCCGAGAGGTATCAAATATCGTGATATGCAAACTAGCATAGAGTGAAATTTTTTTTATCCTCTTGGGGATTGGTGGATCAAGGATGGATGTTGTAATTTAATGTAGGTTAAAATTTTTAGCTTGGTTAAAATAAAAAATAAAATAAAAATCAACTATTAATTTTATTACTTTTTGTAAATTACTAACAGTAATTTTTAAGCTCCAGGTTTATGATAACCCATGGTATTGACCCATGGTATTCATGTGAGCATAGACTATTTAAAGGGGAAATTCTATCTTAGATCCATCTTAATTCTGGGTCTACCAAGTGCTCAGGGGGATAAATAGATTTCATCCCCCTAAGAGTGGTAGATGTGGAGTTAAGATGGATATAGGCTGGTTTTTATGATAATGAAGATATTGAATAGACTTAGGAAATTATATTGTGAAAACATCTTAAGGTGGATAGCTAAAGCATAGATATTGGACAAGTATATTTGTATACTTTTGTTTTAAACTGGAACAAATCCAGGGCTAAAAGGAATGGATTGATTGCACTAGTCATCCTTCTATAACTTTCCAACATATGCTGGAGTAAATAGATTGTAATTTGGGTAATTTTTCTAATTGCAAAAGGGAACATACTTGTGTATTGGCAGGGTGGTTACGAGGTCCCTAGAAGTGGAGTAAACATATTGTAATTTGGGTAATTTTTCTAATTGCAAACAGGAACATACTTGTGTATTGGCAGGGTGGTTATGAGGTCCCTAGAAGTGATGAATTTGAATTTTTCTTCGTTTTATATATAGTATAAGGTTTTTTCTCATGCTTTCTGTCAATGGCATGGGTGAATTTTATCCTACACCCACTAGGTTATCTGGGTAATTTTTCTAATTACAAACAAGAACATACTTGTGTATTGGCAGGGTGGTTATGAGGTCCCTAGAAGTGATGAATTTGAATTTTTCTTCGTTTTATATATAGTATTAGGTTTTTTCTCATGCTTTCTGTCAATGGCATGGGTGAATTTTATCCTACACCCACTAGGTTATCTGGGTAATTTTTCTAATTACAAACAAGAACATACTTGTGTATTGGCAGGGTGGTTATGAGGTCCCTAGAAGTGATGAATTTGAATTTTTCTTCATTTTATATATAGTATAA
>APFE031110649.1:18468-44874 GCA_000404065.3 Pinus taeda
TGCTGGGAGGATGACGCTGGGTCAGATCAATGGGTTGTAATCCTCTCTTCTACTCTTTCTATTAATAAAGCTATTCAATTTTTCCTCCACATTCTTGTATGTTTGATGATATATGGATTTGTGTGGTCAATATATATCTGGTCCTATATTGTTTATGATTGTAGATCCCAGTACTTTGAAGGTATTATGTTGCTTTCACTTTTACAGGTACTCTTTGAAGCGGGGTAAGCAAGGAAGGAGCGGCGAAGATCTATCAGAGGGGAGAAGGAACAAGCAAGGAACCAAGCGAAAGATTGAGGTTGGTATTCTTTGCTCTTCTCCTATCTACTTCTCATAAAGGAAAACAAAAGTAACTTTAGTTTGTCTGTTTCTAAGATAGCTACCTGTCTTAGTGGGACTAGTAGCTCTGCATAGACACTAGATTTCCCGATAACAACATTATCAGGCAAAGGCAGATTTGCGTAGGGGGACCTTTGGAGGTTATATTGGAAATGCTCCACATACTCTTCCAACGTTTCACTAGGTCTTGCTACCATTTGGAATATCTCATCTTTTATATCCCTAGATCTGCAATAATCCTGATATTTTTTAAGGAAAGAAGTTTTCATTTGGTCCCAATCATTTATGGTGCCTCCACCTAGTCCCATAAACCAATGCAGGGTTGCTCCCTTTAACGTGGAGGGAAACAGCTTCAATTTCTGGGGGTCGGTGGTGTAATCATAACCCCGACATAGGACATCAAATTCAAATAGAAACGCATTTGGTTCTTCTGACGTGAGTTCATGAAAGGTGGGAATATTTTGTAGAGGGATAGCTGTCATGGGTGCGTTGATAGCTATGTCAACAATAGGATACTGTAATGTAGAGGTCTGGGGTGCTTGTGGATTACTGGCCATTTGATCAAAGATATGCCAGTACCCTTCCAGGATTTCAGGAGCTAGAGAGTTATCCCTCGGTTGTCTAGAAGAGGTAGGAATGATCCTAACAATGCTCCCTTGATCTGGGACACTAGGTGTCTTTTGTTCAATTACTACCTGAGGGGATCTCGATTCCTCTATTTCCCCTATTTCTCCTCCTCCTTCACGAATGTTGCAAGAATTCCATTCTTGTGAGGGAATTGTTTATGAATTTTCAATGTTTTGAAAACTCTGCTCAGTCCCTTTATTTTTACTATGGACCTCATCGTAGACTACAGATGGTGAGCTTGTGGCCCGAAGGGAGACAGTAGGTTGTCTGGAAGCAACGGTTCGGGGACCTATTGATGGCTGAGATTCAGATTTTCTTAAGATGTCATCGATAAAAGCTGATCGTCCAAGGGTCACCGATCCCTTAGATTTTTCAAGTTTGGGATGTGGAATTATATTTTTTTTGGTCTTTTCTTCTTAGTCATTCATGCAAAAATTGAAATGTTTATTCCTACCTTAAGTTCCTAGCAATTCTGCTGGAAAGCGAGCGGGGGAGCAAGCATTTTACTTGCTCTTTACGTAGGTTCTTACCTTCCATTTTTAATACCTAGTTCTTTCTCAACAGACAAACATCAAACACCTACATCACTTTTCTGTAATTGTGCTGAAAAGCGGGCGGAGGAGCAAGCACTTTACTTGCTCGTTACGTAAGTTCTTACCTTCAGTTTTCAATACTCAATTCTTTCCCAACAACAATTATCAGACATACATCACTTTTTGTAGAATGGCAACACTCTCCCTGGCAACGGCGCCAAAATGTTGGCTGATAACAGGTGTCTTTTAAAACTCCTAATTACCCCATATTAATCATCAACCCGAGCAAGTCCTTTTATTTCAAGAGTGTACACAATATGTGCATGCTATGAATTCATAAGAGTAATGTTTCTTACAATGAAGTATAGATATTTAATACAAGAACAAATGGAAGCATCTAATAAACTCAAATTACAATCATTAAAGGAAATATGACATCTAAGCTTCAAGACTTAATCTTCTACTGAAATCATAATCAAATCTCACACAAGCAATTTAGAATAACATCAATCGAGAGCACAGTAGCAATAACTCATCTCTTCTTAGCTGATTCAATCTAAATCATACTCAATCTATACAAAGTAATCTAGATGGAAATGATATCAATCTGAGAGCTCAATAGCAATAACCAAACTCTTTACAGTTGATTAAATCAATCTGAATAATTATCTAAGTAACTTAATCTGCAATGAATGTAAACTGAATCAAACGACAGTGTTGTAAATCACATAAAGCAAAGATATTCCTTCACTTCATAAAAACAGTGAAAAGCGCATAAGATGGGAAAATTAACAAATTAATCAAACCTTTTGAAATTAGAAAGACATAATACAGAGAAGTAGGTTAATCCACCAGAGGTCGGGCCCTTAGCCGCCAGTGAATGCTGCTGAGTTACTTCAGATAAGGCGAGTGAACAACAAGCCATAATTATATATTAATCATTGAACTTGAGTAACATTACAATATGATCGCGTTCTCTCAACAACACGAGTCTGTAAATTAAAATTAAAATTTGAAATAATAAGGATTCCTCCCCTTTCTTCCTACAATCATCTTCTTTTATAATCGGAAAGGGTAAAAGATAAATGTGATCCCTCAGGATCTCCCGATCCTGAGGAATTCACAACTAATTGCTAACTTCAGACACGTTTCCTTTTTTGCACTGATCCTCTTGATTCGCCCTTGGCCTTGTCCGCAACCAATGCGTTCCGCCCTTCATTTGTTGGTTTATGTTGTTCTATTGTTAGGGAACATCAATTTCTTCTTTCATCACTTTTGTGCATAAATAATAGTAAAAGTCGGTTTCTATGGCTAAATATTAACTGCGAGTAGTTCCGTTATTTCTTATCATATTCAATCAATATATTAGCGCATTAAGATATGAAAAAGATAAGAAACAAGGAAAAAGGTAGTGAAATTAATGGTAAATACATACCCATTTCGTGACTCAACAAAAGCAAGAGATCTAAATGTACAATGTGGAGCGAGTTTTCCCCACTAACATTCGAACCTCTTGGTACACAGACGTGCAACAATATCTTGAGCACAATACTCATCCCTCTTATTTGTCCGCAAGACAAAAGAGGGTAGTCATATTGAAAGCTTTATCGTACCAGTTGGTACATGGAGTTATTTTTATAAGTCAACATAACAAAGTCTTGCTCAGTTGCTTAGAAGCACCAAATTCGAAAAAGGTGTTGCATGACCTTCATGATGGACTAGTCGGAGGACACTTCGTGGGTGATACCACGTGCACAAAGTCATGCGGGCTGATTTTTATTCGCCCGCATTATTCAAAGATGCTCATGATTATGCCTAAAAGTGCCCGTTTGTTAAAAATGTGTCGGCTGAGGAAAGAAGTCAGTTGCCCCTTTGCAACCCATCATTGTGGAAGAAAAATTTCAACACTTGGGCTTGGATGTTATCAGTGATATCTTTCCGCACTGCCACTTATTAATTCATGTGGTGGACAAAAGTGGTTCCACTCAAGCAAGTGAATGATCAGGAAGTCATCGACTTCCTTAAAAAAATATCATTACCAGGTTTGGCATTCCGACTTCACTTGTTTTTAACAATGCAACGTATTTTTCATCATTGAAAATTTATGATTTTTCATTGGAAAATGGTATTATATCGAAACACTCTTCTAATTATTATCTGTAGGGAAACTGTCTAGCTAAGTCAATGAATAAAAAATCTTATTCGAATCACCAAAGGGACCGTCTTCTATGAACAAAGGAACTGACACTTTACTATGATGAATTCCCTATGGGTTGACTGAGTCACACCTAAAATTTCTACAAATATGTCTCTTACTTCCTGGTGTATGGAAAAAAAGTTCTCCTACCCCCAAACATCCATTTTCCTACCCTTCAACTTTCGCAAGAATCTCGGGGTAAGCCATTCTATGGTTTAGAGTAGGATAAACACCCTTCTCAAACTACAGGAATAAAGATAAAAAAAAAAATTATCTCCACCAAAGTCATACCAAGAGATGGTTTGATGGGAAGTCAAATTCAGTGTGGGTGACCTGGTCTTGAATGAGGACAAAGCCCACGAAGACAAATGTAAACATACTAAGTTCCAATCCTTGTGGATTGGATCGTATACCGTGAATGAGAAGCTTGGCCAACATACGTATCATCTCCAATATTTAGATGGGAAGATAGACTCTCTTCCCATTGATGGCCAAGATTTAATGCAATATTTTCAATATAGGATTGTGCCTTACTCTATGTACATAGTTTGTTTTTTTGTTTTTTATTTTGTTTAGTCTTGTGTTGTTGTTTCCTTTCATTTTTGTTAATAAGTGTCATTTGTAAATGTGTTTCTTGGATTCAACGCATGTGACTGAATTGAGTACAATATTTAGCTAGCCTTCAATGCTTCTTCTTCATTTTTGTTACAACTTTTGGTCAATTATGCTTTGAAGGAAAATATGATCCTTGCGTAAGGATATCTTTGTATTGAGCCATGATATATGTCTTTATCCTAGAAACCTTATGGCTTCACTCAGTTTTGTATGTTTCAGTGTTTTCCACACTTGTCCAATCAATTAGAGAAGGACAAGGGGAAAATATAAACGAGCAAACCAAATACAGAGGTATTATATGGGCTTCTCTGAAGGAATAACCTCTTATATTCTCAATAAGTCAGGATCTCTCTTCCACCTGTGAAATGAATAAGTGCCTATGCAAAGTGCTATATATAAGTACATAAATAAAGGGTGAAATAACATAAAGGCTTCCTATGCAGGGAGGTGAAGCAAACAACTCTGTTAGGGTACTTTCTAGGATCGTTGGAAAAAGATCAATGTTTGTGTTCCTTTAGTGACTCTATTGGGGTATTATCTAGGCTTTCTAGCAGCAGAGCAACACTAGAGATGAAAAACTATTCTTTGAAAATCTAAAGCCCATGAACTACAATACGTTTTCCTTATTCAAAACATTGTGATATTGTTGATCTTATGTTTGTGGTCAACAAAAAAAGGATAGAGGGGACAATGTTTATGCATGGGGTAAGTGGGGAAACCAAAATCATATCAATGATTCAATACTCCCATAAGAACTAGACCTTGCACAAAAAATCAACCAAGGTAGAGAAGTTGGAATTCTACCAGTGTGTCGCCAAGTGTTGTCGGTGCTACAACACCCTCTGAAATTTTAGCTTACATCCAAATTTCGGAGTCTACTTTGACTTTGCATGTTGACATCACAAATATTAAGAGTTAGTGCACGTGTTTTGGTCTTGTTTGTGAGAAGATTAAATTGTCGTCTTCTAGCATGTTAAGTGTCACACATTGTACACAAGCTATATTTGGTGTGTTTAGAAATGTAATTCTTGTGCAAATGAGTTGTTCTTGTCATGAAAACATCTATCGAACTCATTTCCAAAGTTTCAAGCATTGTCGTACAAGTGTCATCACGATCGTCGTAAAGTGTATCTTTGGTGTCACACTTAATGTCAGCCATCACAAAGTTATCACATTGAGGAAATTATGTTATCCATGTGTTATGAGTGTTCCTTGTTGTGTCTTCAAATAATCTAAGTGTGTGATCATGTTCAAGTATTTCTTTTTCTCATTCTCATCTCATTGATCCAACACATATTCAAAATTTGTAAAATTCTCCGACCGGGTCACTCAACCTCTTTCAGCCAACCTGAACTATGCATTTTTCAGTATCAGACCTCAAGCAACAACCTTGTCTCTTGGTACTGCACAATGTACAGTCTCTACCTCCTAGAACTACGTACTACACAATCTCAGTGCTCAAGCCCAATCCCTGAGCTCCAAAATTATGCAATATTTCCCTCCAGCCAAGCCTGGACTGTGCATTGTGCAGTCTCAGTCATCAAACCTTAACCTTGATCTTATGAACTACCCAATTGCATAATTACCTGGCCTCCTTGTCCTTCCAACACTACACAATGGGAAAACTCAATGCTTAAGTCCTTAGCCTAACTTCTTGAAGCCATCAACTAGGAAGTTGTCAAGCCTAGTTTTTCCTGAATTGTGTATTGCACAGCCTCAAGGCTCAATCGCGAGCCCTGAGTGCCTAATCTATGTAATTGCACAGTCCCTGAGTCTCTCCCTCAACCTAACACTTAGTTCCAGCTTAATCAATGGATCATCATGCAACATCTTAAACTAGCGATTTATCGAACTAATGTCATCTTGTCATGAGTGAATTGCATGTGTAGGTACTTTATCATGCTAAGACAAGATGATGATGAAGGATATGTAGAAGGAGACCATGTTGGAAGACACTTTTGTAGATGCAAGTAAAATTGATCAATCGGAAGGATGTAAAGGGGCATTAGTTTGTGACAACAACTCAACATCTAATCACACATAAGACTTCTCATCTCTAAGCCATATGGAGGTGGAAGAAGAGATCATGTTCTTTCTTTGAGAAGATAGAAAGCAAGAAACATAAAATAATGGCTTGACATTTCCATGTCATGAGTCATCATGTGCCACATCATTTTGTGGGTTATGTAATTTTGTATTTGAAAATGTATTGTAAAGTGGAAGTCTAAAGGACATGTACAAAATGTAAAGAGTCATGTAAGAGTTGAAAATTCATAGGGAAGTCAAACAATCGTGAGGGTATTCCAAGAGTCACATGGGAGGTGAAGGATCACAACATTTTTTATATATACACCCTCATTGTACAAGCAAAGGACTTTTTACCTTGGCTTCTCCCATAAGGCATCAAAGTGGCAGATTTAGTTATTTTGGGGAGCAAGTAGTGTCTCCAACACTCCACTATTAGAGCTACTAGTGTTCGTTGTATTCATGTATCTTGGGAATTTTACTTAATATTTGAATCCTGATTGCCAACACGTTCTTCATACATGGATTATGAATGTTTGAAAGATTGTTCTGTAAATGTTTATGATTCATGTTTTCTTCCACTTGTAATAAAGTAGTTGAACTATTTCGATTATTTTAGTGCTTATCATATTGAGAATGTGTTGTAGTGGTTCTAACGATCATCATGTCTTCGTGGACAATTTCACTGGATGTTGGACAAATCTTTCTTGTTTGTGTGGGTCTCTGCCAAGGTGGTACTATTACCTCTCTCTTAGAAGCTCACTTTCTTTTCCCTTCGCAGTAGAAGGACCTTGATACACCTAGGATCGAACACTCAACATATGCACTTGGTTGCTTTTTCAAAGGCACATAAGTGATTCTCTCTCTTGCTAATAGCTAAAGCCAAAAAAACCTTTTAGTAGATGGCAGTTGGGTCGTATTCCGAATGGAGCTCCCACACCAAATGGTGTTAGGTCTAACTGGGACCACATATCGAGGAGACCCCTTTGAATGGCTATATGTCCAACACTATCAACAATTCCTTATTTTCAATTAAAGATGTAAGAAACTAAGATTAAAGAGACAATTATGTTTGTTTTATTTTTAGTAAAAAAAAAAATTGAGTTTGACCTTTAAACAAAGTATGGTCTCCAAGATGGGGACAATTTAACTTATTTTTCATGTTGATCTACTTTTGCAACCCTAGGTAATTAATCTTCTCCTTTAAGAAATGGCTGAGGGTATCAGATCTATGCTAGGACTTTTATTGTTTTTATAGTAAAAAGAAAAGATTATTGTTCTCTTCCCATATAAAATTTATTTTCCAATATTAAATAAAGGTAATAGTAGGTTCATTATATTCTCTAAATATACATGTTCATAGATTTCCATGTAATTTACAAATTATTGTTTTGAGTAGCATTTATTTTAGACTAGTTTAGTTTCTTGTAGAAACAATTTCTAGAGTACAAAATTTATGCACCATGTGCTATAAATTCCATAAGAATCATATTTTGGTATGTGTATTGTTTCCACCCACTTTAGTCATCTCGAGAAGGTCCTTCAAGCTGCTAAAGTGGTACCACATAGAATAAGTGCCCATTGTCACCTCGACATGAATCCCCACTCTTTAGGCCAACTCCTACAAAATTCAAGGGAGGCTTCCCTAATATAAACATATCCAACTTCACCAAAGTAGAGCAATGCCAAAATGTAATGTCTATGGTGAAGGTAGGAGTTAATTAGTTATTGTAGTGATTTGAAAATGTAAATATATTGCAAAAAAAATGTAAACCAACAAGCTCAAAATCACTCAAACCTTGAAACGTTGTTCTAATGACAAACAAAAAAGGTGAGTGATGGATGCCCTTACTAAATAATAGATGAATTCCTTGATTTACCCTATGATAAGTGGCCAAACGTAGAAAATTGTGTTGTTTTCCTACATTTTTCAAACCTACAAAAGTGAAAACAATGTCAAAAACCAACAAGCAAAAGTGCCCTTTGAGGCCGACCACAAGTGTAGGAACACGCTATATCAATAAATTTGTAGGGTTGAATCCCAGGCAGCAAGTTAGTGATGATAAAAAAAAACCCAGCACTTCATATCTCCAATTAAAACAAAGTTTGTGACAATATGGAGACTACTTGCAGTAAAATGGGGTTGGTTCTCTCCCTATGGTTAATACCTAAAATTTATTTCCCAAAAATATGCAATTTCTAGTAGTTGGAAAATGTAATTTTACCCTTGAAATTTGATAATAAGAAGATAGTCTTAGATCTAGAATGAAATAATGGTTACTAATCAATATTTCCCTACTTGATCAAACCCTTGAGTGAGGGTTTTGTCGAATCCTTTGATTAATTGTTGTGGCAACCTACAAATCATGGTTGTTCTTTTACCTTTGCATGGCATTAGGTCGAGATCACAACCCTCTCTTGGTCGGTTTTGAATTTTGGATTGGAAAAATGGATTTACAATAAGGTGATAATCAATCCCCCATCTAATCGAGAATAATGATACAATTTATGGATTTCAGTAGAAAGGATGTTGATGAAAGAAGCCTCTAGCCACTAAATTAATTGTGGTATTCAATACAATCGAATGCCATATAAATAAACCCTTGATAAGGGTTTGTCTCACAAACAGGTTTAATAGTGCCTTTTATTAGCAAAAGAGAAATTGAGACTAACCCCTTGACCTCCATTTCCAGGTGACAATGTTTCCCCACAATGGGTCAACCTAGTACCCTTCTATTAACCTAGAAAAATCATAGTAATTCCCTACAAATTTTAGGAGTGTTTAGCCTTATATATATTCCCTTTCTAATGACTAATTTATCCTTTTCCCATAATAATAAATTTTTGACTTGTTCTCAACAAGGTAAAAGGCTAAGTCAATTTTTCTTTAAATTATCTTTTACATACAAAAAGCTTCACCCACTTGGGGGTCGACTTGACTCAATATGTAACAATTTGGCTTGAAACTCCAATGTGTGGCTTGAAGATGCAATGGCTATCTGAAAGTAGCTCAATTTTCCAGTTCTCGACCCCAACATCCACTTAAATCTTGGAAAATATGTCTTATTTGACCCCCCATTTGTGGTTTAACATCCCCATGACTAGTAACAATTAGGTTGAATTGGCCAATGTTTCATTTGGTAAGGCTAGCATTGAGCTTGGAGAGGCCAATGTTCACCTCTTTTAACATGTTTGACTTGGGACATTGCACTTCACCACCTTATTATCTTAACATGTCACCTACGGGAGGTCAAATTTTCTTGTATGAGTTTGAAAACTCCAATGTTGGTCTTCCTTTTGCTTTTGGAATGCTTTCATGGGTAATAGAAAGCTTCATGCTTCACATGGAATGTCCAATATTACACATGCAATGTTAATTTCACCACTTTCCACCCACGTTGCTATAGAAGACAAACAAACCACCTTGGATGTTGAATTTTACTTGATAGGACCTCATTTTAACCAACATGGCATGTCAAGTATGCTTCTTATTGATCATAATGAGGCCTTGTTGAGTTTTGGAATAGGGACCATGTACCTTAAGAGTTGTGAAGTCCTCGACAAATGCGAAGTTTGTTGTGAAATATGAGAATGTGATGTGGAGAAATGAATATACCATCATAAAGGAAGATATGTAAATACTATAAAACATGACCTTGTGGGAAAGACATAAGTGTGTGTAAAACCTTGGGCTTGACAACCCTTACAAAAGTGTGATCACCTCAACATAGAAATAAATGGCTCCCATAAACAATGTATCATAATAGAATAATATCAAGGCCTCCAATCCTATCTAGGATGAAAGGAAATGAGAGTGGGGACTAAAGGGATTGGACACGGACAACCATCAAATGGCCAAGGACGACACATACATAGTAATCCACATGTTCTATAGGCTTTGAGACTTTTCAACCCCTTGTACTCTTATAGTAGTGTTATCCATGAAAAAAATGTAGGATACCTCCTAAGAGGTAACATCTACCATGTAATTGTCACCCTTTCATGTACATCCCCTTCCATACCCCACATACATTGACTATCTTGGGTACCCTTACATTGAATTTTGGATAAACGGCTCAATATTGTGTATGCTAACCCTAAAAATGGGTACTCTAGCCGATGGTTTCTTGAAAGTTTTCATTTTTTGAAAAAAAAAGTACAAAAGAGGGTGGGGCCTAGATAAAAAAAACCCTAAGGCATTGCTTACTAGGCCCATTATGACCCCAAACCCTTACTCATCTTTCATGTTTTCATTTTCATTCTCGGCTTGAGAGGACCAACAATCCAATAGAAAATATGAAGAAAATTAGAATTTTATGTGATGTTTTTCATGTAAGGAATTTGTGAACAACAATAGAGATTGAAGAGGCAGAGTGTTAAATTCCATCCAATGTTCATATATTCAATTGCAAGGATGATTTCTTGAATTTTCACTTTTGATTTTGGTTCTTCTTCTTCACTCAAAAACATGGAAACAAATCCTCTCTATCTATGTGGAAATATCTTGAGAGGAAAAAGGGGTTAAAGAGTGTAGGAGAAAGGAACCTATAAAAAGGGTTAAATCCCATTTTATGAAAATGTGGTAGTAGCACAAGTATCACTTCTAGGAGGTTAGAAGCATTTACTTGATGTATCCCCGCTCATGTGAGCTTTGAAGCTTCTTGGAAATTCTCCCTTTTTGTTGGTAGCTTATGTCAAGGTCCTTACAAGATGCTAAAATGGAGCATGAAGACAAGTTCCCACTCTTTAAGCCCAACTCCTACCTAAACGGCTATGGTTGGGTTCCCTACACAAATTACTTCACCCAAGTGATTAGTAGACTGGTGCCTAAAAATAGATTGAAGGACAAAAATAAGAGTTAATTATTTTTAATTATGCTAATCTAGAAATGCTATTAATGAATAAAATAATGGAGACCAACAACTAAGTTTACTTACAACTTAAGATGTTTAACTTCCAAAAATCCCAAAAGAGAAAACAAAAATTGTCCTTACCAAATACATAAGCTATCCTTGAAGCGTAACTTTCCTAAGTGGTTGTCCTACGTTTATTTGAATATTTTCATGTGACTACAACTATGAAAAAATTATAAAAAAATGTATAAACAATAAAAATAAACCACCTTTCGAGGCCACCTAAAAGTGTATGTACACTCTAGATTAGTGATATAGGCACAGGGGAAGCTAGGAAAGCAAGGATATATCAATATGTGCATTCTTAAGCTTTATATATACAATGAAATATGTGTTTCCAACAAGATGGAAACTTGTTGCGAGGATTTGGGGTCAATTCCCCACTAGGTGAAACCCCACAAATTTATTCAACCTAATAAATAAGCCTTATAATGGTTAAAATATGTCCTAAATAGCCTTGGAACAATGATATAAACTTGAAAAATAAATATGGAAACTTATGCAAAGGTTTGTATGATAAGAACTTACTTGGAAAGGGCCCTTGTACTTAAAAAATTGCCATGTTTCATGTATGATTTGTTGTAAATTAACGCAAATCTGCAAAATAAACTTGATATACCTCGTGAAATGTGTGTGTTAAGAGCATAAAAACAAGGTCTATCTCTCCCTTGAATAAAGTATATATATGTAACTCAAAACCCCAAGGATTAACTAAATTCCTTGAGATAGAAATCTAATAATGTGAGTTAGTAAATATTTTTTGTGTTTTTTATTTTATAAAACAGTAAAAGAAAAGATGTTGAGATTATAGAAATAAGTTATTTGTTGTAGATTAGACTTACCTTGGCCCAATATTACCTTTTCACTTGCCAGGTAAAGAATAACAACTTCCTTTCAGCAACATTGCAATGGGCTTGGAGTTGAGAAAACTATTCACCTTCGCTTTGTGTAAAACAACACCATAGGTTCCCAAGCTCAACTAGGAGTGATTCCTAGTGAAATGGGTCTAATATTTAAGTGTTGTACTAAAAATTGTCACCTTGACATTCTACAATCTGTGTGAGTCCATTACCACTCATACTTTCCTCCTTTGCAAGTCTTAAGCCTCAGTTCCTCATATCAAGCCTTGAAAATAAGAGAAAGCCCTCAAAAGTCTCTAAAACTCTAGTTCCACACTTTCTCTTTGCATTACCTGCGGTCCCGCACCTAATGGTCATGTCTCCTGCTCACCTGACCGCTCTGTCTCTGTGTTATGGGTGCAGACCCCTGTAAAAGTTAAAAAGGTGCGAGTACATTCTAAAAACTCACTTTCAATCATTTCTAGAAGCTTCTGGAAGGAACCTTGAGGTGGCAAGTTTGCTCTCTTAAGGTTCATGCATCCCACACGTTAAGGAGCTAACCCCTTGATGTGAGGAGCATATCCCATTTAAGGAGGATTCTATCCCTTCATAGGTGGACCTATAACCTCCTCCCCTGCACTTTAAAAAGAAGCATTGGGTTGGTTACTTGGGAGGTTAGAAGCTAAAATTTTTTGAGGTGAAATGCTGTTGGAACTTAGTCTTCTTAGTTGAGGTTTTATGAGAGATTACATACCTCTATGATCTCATTTGGAAGAGTGCGAGTCTTGTCAAAGTAAAAGAAATTCTTGTTTCGGACCCGATGAAGAGCTTGTTCAACATCAAGGCTAAAAAGGTTGTAAGGTTCTTCTACTTCAAAGTTAATACAAATAAGTTTGTTTTTCTCAATCAGCTATTGATTCATGGTTTATTTTATGGATTCCTTGATCACCATAATAGGCATGATTTATGATATTTGCTATGCAGGTGCTATTTAACGTTTTCTTGTTTGTGATTGCAGGTCCTCAGAGGTAACTCTTTCAAATGATTGAAGGATGGCTACTACGAACAAGCATTGGATCTAAGGTAGGGCCTTAACACTTTTATAGTATTTATTTTTAAATTGTATATGTCTAGAGAAATATAGATTTATTTGTTTTTTTGTTTCTAGACTATCTTCTGATACTAGGGAGATCGGTCTTGTCCGCAAGATCAATTTATCTGGCCAACAAATCGGCGACTTCGCTGGGGAAAGTTTTCAATTTTTGGTTTTCCTTTGTTTTGACTTGAGAAACTTCTTTTCGTTTATGGTTTTTTATTGATGTATGCTGGCTTGGGTAGTTTTTATAATCTGGATTGTTTTTTGTTTTTTTCGAAGTTTTCAGGGGACCACACTTTCTCTTTATAGACAATGCGGGCATCTCCACATTTTTCCTTTAGTAAACAAAGCGGGACCGCACGTGATTCTTCTGGAAGCCTGCGGACCCTGTAATTTTTTTTGAAAAACCTAAAATATCTTCTTCCAGTTAAGTTTAGGTTTCATTTAAGATTTTTAGTGACTACCCAGATCTGCATTTTTCCTGTCAAAAATCTCTTGTGAGTAAGTTCTGATAGTATTTTTGTTTTAGATGATTCTCTAGAAGTTTTGCATGCCTGGAGTGGTTTTCACTTGGTCTCTATAGTGACTCAAAGATCAGAAGCTTGAGAAACCTTAGATTACCCTAGTGTCTTTTTGCCTTCTTGATGAGTCTGACTTGGTTGTGAAATCTATCCTTCGTGAGAAATAGATTTAGTTTTCTCCTTGCAAATCTTTCAACAAACTTTGTTATAAGTTTTGAATTTTATTTTTACAAAAGAAAACATATCTGGATGTTTTTTGGTTGATTTGTTATTCTGAACAAATGAATCCTTAGTTTACTGAAAAACTAAGTAAAACTTCCTAAAAAAGAATTGAATATTTTATTCAATTAGATTTTAAACGTTTTTGGATCTCAAAATTAGTTTTTGTAGTTTTGGGTGTTTTCTAGAACTTGTAGATCTCTTTTGAAGCAAATTGTTTTTTGTAGTTTCGAGTTTTGAAAAAGGAAAGGGATTTATTGTGAGCATTGATTATTAGTCTCATTTTGAGTTCTTATTGAAAAAGACAAAAGAATTTTCTTTTCATTTCCATGTTGAAAGAAAGAATTGTTTCTTAAAGAATTGCATTCTCAAACTCTTTCTTTTAGCGAGAATTTCATTGAAAGAAAAACGAATTGTTTCTCATTTTAGGTGCATCTTTTTAGTGTTTTTGGAGTTGAGTCTTCACACCATCAAAGTTTCATTTCCATACCTATTGACTTAAAGAACAACCCATAAAAGCAACACTTAATTAAAATTGATTTGGTAATCTTTTCTATTTCTAGGGTTCTTATCACCAATATAGCTTAGGCTAGTATCTTGGAGTAGGGAGTAATTAACTCTCCAAGATAGTTAAATAAAAAAAGTAGATACACCTTGCAGTAGAAAATAAATCCAATTGTAATTGATACATTCTAGGAAGCTTCTCTTAAAGGATTTGATCATGAGATTATGTCCAAACCTTTGAGACAATCAATTCTATCTCATTGGGAAAGATAGAAGATTTGCGCGTATTATAAATAGTAAACCTCGGATTAACCATTGTCGGGGAGCCTGGGGTCACTTGTTGGTAAACCTCGGATTGACCATGTCGAGGAGCCTTCAAGGGGATTGAGCTTTGTTACTCTGCCGTTGCGCGTAGATCAGATCGTAGACTGTTCCCCTAGTTGTATTTGTTGTTGTTGGTAACCTTAGTGTCCATAAACTTAAGATTATTTCTTAAGGTGACGGTGAAGGAAAGATCTCACTGTACCTGGAGTAGACATCAACTAGACTCACTTGGACTCTCTGGGGGGTTCTCTTCACTCGAGATGGTTTTGTGAAGAAACTTGTGCCAGTTTGTTTCATTAAGCAGGTTGTTGGGGTAACTGTTCCAACCGCCCTTTCTGTATTAAACTTCTACTACGTTGAATTTCATCACCAACTAGTTTTTTTGGAACAGGAAGTTATTGTTTGTGTGTGTTTTGAACTCTTAGATTTTTTAGGTGTGTGATTCAAGTGTTTGTTTCTTTAGAGACTTTAGGTGGTTTTATTGAAATTTTCTTTGTTTGTGTGTGATTAATTAATATTTAATCGTGGCTGAATTACCGAGACAATCTCGTAGACTTCAGGGGAAACCTCCTGAGTATACACAAAGCCAGCTTGAGGGGCTACGAGCTCTTTTATCACCTAGTGACAGTAGAGTTGGATCACCAGAAGCCGGAGAGTCATCTTTAATTGTCCATCCTGATTATCAAATACAAACAACAGAGTATATTCAAGAGCCAATTTCATTTTCCGAAGTTACTGATAGTATTTCTCCTTCCAGTGAATTAGCTGAATAACCTGAAATTTATGAGCTTGACACTAAACTTGTTGCTACTCCAACTTTAGGATTTTCTTCTCCAACTTCTAGTGGTCCTAGTTCACCTAGGGTAGGAAACATCACTACTCAAAATCTTCCTTCTGGCCTCATTTCTATTGAAGAACTTGTCAGTCCAGATGAAGACGTAACTCTTCCCAAAAACCAATAGACTTTAAATCTTAGGGAGCATGAATCAATATTCTACAGTCCTTTTAGGAGTGATGCTTGGTACGTATCATTGACAAAATTTTTAGAAAACCCAGATCTTATTTTTTCACCACCTTGAATTCATTTTCATCCTACACCAAGAGGTTATTATCCTTCATCGATCATGTCAAGACAGTCATCTATGTTTTCCCAATCACCGAAAACATTTTTATATGGAGGTCCTTCTGTTCCTTCGGGGTACCAGTCACTCACTGGTACTTTTTCAGGAGCATCTCCTCGACCAATTAAACATGAGTTATCAACTGGTAGTAATGGAACTTAAGCGTTGAACGCAGAAGAAATCCTTATGATGTCTGGTAGTATTCCAAATCTTCAACCTCAAGGTATTTAGTTACCGCCTGGGGGGCAACCTCAAGGTAGTCAGTTACTGCCTAAGGGGTAACCTCAAGGTAGTCAGTTACCACTTGGGGGGAAACCTCAAGGTAGTCTGTTACCGCCTGGGGGGCAACCTCAAGGACAGTACATACCTTCGGGATAGTACATACCTCAAGGTCAACCCCAGACTCAGTACATACCTCAAGGTCAACCCCAGTTTTAGTACATACCTCAAGGTCAACCCCAGTTTCAGTATGTGCCTCAAGGTTATCAACCTCAAGGTCAGTACCCAAGTCAAGGTTTCCAACTGCCTTTTGGTCAATCATTTTTACAAGGAGTTGGAAATGTACCGCTTAATTATCAACCCTACGTTCAACCAGGTTATGGTCCTCCATACGCACAACCTTTTATGGGTCCATACTCCGGAATGAATATGGCGTGGGATCCATCTCAAACTCAACAGACTATGAAACCTAATGTGCAATTATCTAATCAACCTGGACAACCTTTGGTTTCTAGTCCTACCCAACAACTTGTCCAACCTACTGTTCAAACCTCTACACCTAGTTTAGTTCAGCAGCCTAGGCCTAGCTCACCTCAAATTCCGCCTCAAACTGCTGCTGCAACTTCTGTTCAACCTACCACACCTGTTTCTGGAGTATCTGTAGCTCCAGTTTCTACTAACCCTGCATCAGTACAAAATCCTCAAGTCTTTGTGCCACAATCAGGACCTATAGTTCAGACTTCGTTCTAGATGCTTGCAAGACAAGCTGGTCCAAGTACGATTGTCACAAGTCAACCACAATTCACTTATCAACCGTCCCAGGGATAGTATCAATTCGGTCCTACTATACAAAACCCATTTTATCAGTATCAACCGTATACTGGCTATACTTATCAACCGTCTCAACAACCCCAGTTTGGTCCAGTTAATCCTGGTTCTCGGGAGGTTATAACATTCCTAATGCAAATCCAATTCTAGGATATCCTCCTCCTAGAGTTGGTCTTGTTACTCAAGGTTTTCGCGATCCTAACCGTTAGTTACCATTTATTGCAACTTTGGATTTACCTGATTTGTCGCGCCTTACGAACAATCCGATTTACTATCTTCCGTATTGACCGCCAATTCCTAGTAAGTTGCCCAATGATATCCGGAAATTCGAGGGTAAGTCAGGAGAGGATCTGTCAAATCATGTTATGACTTATCACCTCTAGCGTGCATCTAATTCAATCATTGATGATTCAATTCGATAGCGTCTTTTTCAACGAACTCTTATTGGTCTTGCCACCAAATGGTACATTGAGTTACCACGAGCCTCTTTTTATAATTTCAATCAGTTAGCCACTTCTTTCTTAACTCATTTTTAGTTGCCTATCAAATATGACAATGACACGGAACTGTTAACTTCACTAAAACAATCCACGTCCACATATATTTCTGATCATATTCATGAATGGTGACGTAGAAGGCGTTTAGTGAAAGTTTTCATTCCGGATCAAATTTTAGCGGAATGGTTCATTAAATCATTGTTACCCAAAATCACTGAAGATGTAGCTAAGGGAGGAGTTGTCACTAAAGAGCAAGTCATTTCTCAGGCTCAGTACCTTGACCTCGTCTATATGCAGTCAAGTACTTTACATGAAAAAATCCCTGATCTTCCAAAACACGGTCAAATAACTGCAGCTCCTTCACGGCCTCATGCCGCTGATGGTATGATTGGTTCAGTTAGTACTAAAAGTAAGAAGAAATATTCAAACAATTCTTCTCCTATAATAACTTTACTTGATTCCCCGACAGGAGATTCTTCCGCTGAAATTTCTGCCGACATTCATGTCGTATACTCATCTATGACCAAATCAAAATCCGGTAGTAAAAAGAAGGGGAAGAAGAAAAAGAAACAAAATTCAAAAGATAAAATGGATAAAAATGAATCTACTGACAATAAACGTAAACCTCGCTATCCTTGTTTCATTTGCGACAAGGATCATTTTACCAAAAACTGCCCACATTGAGCAGAAGTTTCAAAAATCGTTAAAGGTTCTCAAACGCTTGTTGTCTTGAAGGATCCTTTTCCTATTCAAGATAGTAAGATTATTGGTTCTTCCTCAAATGCCTTAGAAGAACCCATTATGATGATGTCTCATGTCAGGATTGCAACGCAATTGCAAGATTATGGTAGTAAAAATCCTGTTGGTGGTAAAAAAGCAGAATCTTTTAATTCAAACACATCAACTTCACCTCCTCTTGGTTGAAGTCCACTATAGATTGAGAAACCCAACCCTGACTTAGTAATCAAACCATCTGCTAAAGGTATACTTCGGAAATCAGCTTTTAATCCACATGCGAGAGCTGCTTAGAATTATAACATTGTTGAAGACTTAGCTATTTCCCCTTCAGCAATGTCGGCTTTGGAAGTGCTGCAATCGTGCCCAACACAACATAAATTACTATTGTATGCTATAGGAGCTGTTGATATACAAGATTCAAACCTAATAATCTTTGATTTAAAGAATAGTACACCCCGCCTTTCTCATCAAATGGCTTTCTAGATTCCAGTGTTAGTAAAAAACAAGCCTTTCTTTCATACTGTGATTGATGAAGGGGCTTCTACGTGTATTATGTCGATCCAGTGTTGGAAATCACTTGGTTCTCCCACACTCAATCAGTCTCTGACAATTCTAAAGGCTTTTGATGGTCGAGGGTTCCTTCCTTTTGGTATTTTGCAAGATTTACCTATAGGGGTCGAAGACAAAACCGTAAATCTAGATGTGGAAGTGGTTGATGCCCCTCTAGATTACAACCTTCTCCTGGGTCGCAGTTGGTCTTATGCTATGAATGTTATTGTTTCATCAGTCTTTCGGCTCATCAAGTTTCCTCATAATGGAGAGATCGTTACGATAGACCAGCTGACTTATTTCTCATCCGACCCAGCCTCTACAGATAGTATTCAACACCTCGGTAAAACAACTATCCCTTACAAGGATGTTGGAGTAGGTTTGATTAAATATTCTGGTTTACTAGGAACTTTTTCTTCCCCTCATCCTAATGTATCACCTTCTATTGCAACTATTCATATGATTTCATCGAACACTATTGCTTTTGATGATCCTTGGATCGTACCTTCTGATTCTGAGGCGGATTCATTTGGTGGCGCGATGCCTTTAAGTCCATTTGAAATTGCATATCAAGTTGTGCAGTCATTTTTTGATTCTTGTTCAACCGAAACTGATCCAATGAATGTGGTCCATGGAGAATCACTTTCGATATCAACCTCAGCTACAACAACACTTTATGATCCTGTTCATACTGATGAGCAGATTCGTGAACTTTTGTCTATTGATGATTTACCATGGGAAGATCTTCATCACCGATCTTTGTTTTTACTTGAGCTTGATCATTTTGAAAATGATTTTTCATCTATTTTTACTACTGACTATGTCAAAGAACCATAGAATCCATTGCAACATTCTGATTTTGAGCTAAATTTGGGAAATATTTCTCGAACGGTTCCTATTGACATTTCAGTTAAGCCTAGAATTATTGAAAACATTCATATAGGTGCTTCTTGTACGGATGATGAAATCCAAATTTATAAAGCCCTATTTCAAGAATTTTGTGACGTGTTTGCCTGGTCATATGAAGAAATTCCAGGAATCGATCCATCAATTTTTGTCCATGAAATTAAACATACCCGACTACTAAACCTGTCCGACAACGTTTACGTCAGATACATCCGAGAAAAGCTGCTGCTATCAAAGTTGAAGTTAAGAAATTACTTCATGCAGGTTTCATTTATCCAATTCCTTTAACAGATTGGGTATCAAATATTGTTCCTGTTAACAAAAAAGAAGGAACGATAAGAATATGTATCGACTATAGGGATATTAATCGAGCTTGTCCTAAAGACAATTATCCAACCCCCTATATCGATCAAATTATTGATGATTGTGCTGACAATGAAATGTTCTCCTTTATGGATGGTTTTTCCGGTTACAATCAAATCAACATACTCCCTGCTGATCAACCTAAAACAACTTTCATTTGTCCATGGGGGACATTTGCTTATTGCAAATTACACTTTGGATTGAAGAAAACTGGAGAAAATTTTCAAAGGGCTATGTCTTACACATTTCATGACATCAAGCACATTGTGCAGCCTTGTGTCGATGATTTACCTGCCCATTCATTACGTAGAGCTAATCATCTCACTCATTTACGAGCTATCTTTATGAGATGTAGGCATTATCGAATTAGGCTGAATCCACACAAATGTGTATTCTGTGTAGAAACAGGTCGCTTACTGGGATTTATCATTTCAAAAGCTGGCATTCTTGTCGATCCCTCGAAGGTTGAAGCTATCATCAATCTACCTCCTCCTTCGACTCTTCGTCAACTCCAAAGTTTGCAAGGGAAAGCAAACTTTTTACGTTGTTTCATTCCTAACTACGCCAAGATAACGAAAGGTTTCACCAGGTTGTTGAAACAGAATACTCCATTATTTTGGGATGAGATCACTGATAAATCTTTTGATGCAATTAAACACACGTTAACCCATGCACCATTATTGCATCCTCCTAATTACAACCAGGATTACTTTTTGTACCTCGCCACTTCTCATTCCACCATCGGGATGGTTTTAGTTCAGGAAAATGAATTCAACAATGAACATGTGATTTACTATCTTAGTTGCACTCTGCATCAAACTGAGCTTAAATATTCGCGTGTGGAGAAATTGGCCTTGGTAGCTGTTCAAGTTGTCGAAAGATTTCGTCACTACATCTTATTACGCAAAACCACAGTAATTTCTAACTGTAACCCTATGATGTATATCTTGACTAAACAATTGCTAGGGGTCAAGTATTCCAAATGGATAGTTATCCTATAGGAATTTGACTTGGAATTTAAAAAAAACAAGGCAAAGAAATCTTTGGTTTTTGTTGAACTGATGTGTGATTTCCCGCATACTGATACTGAAAATGTGGCAAAGCAGCCCATTGCGGATGAATCCTTGTTTCTTATCAGTGCTCTTGACCCTTGGTATGGAGATATTATTGTTTCTCTCCAAACCCAATATTTTTGGCCCGAAATATCATGATCTCAACGACAGAAAATATGTTTCCAATCCCAACAATACAATATTATTGGTGATACACTTTATTGTCATGGAGCGGATTCTGTTTTCCGACATTATCTAACTCATGAAGAAGTGAAAAGGTTTTGAATGACTATCACTTTGGAGCATGTGGTGGTCATATGTCTGGGTATGCCACAACCCAAAAGATATTGCGCGCTGGTTATTTCTAGCCATCCTTATTCAAAGATTGTATCTATGTAGTCCGGAAATGCCACAATTGTCAAATTTTTTATCGTAAGATGTGTGCTCCACCCGCTCCTTTCCATCCTATAATTGTTGTCGGTCCTTTCGCAAAGTGGGGTATTGACTTTATTACATGTAACCCTCACTCGGTCGGGGGGCATGCGTATATTATCCTAGCGGTAGATTATTTTACTAAGTGGGCCAAGGCGATGCCTACATTTTTAGCAGATGGAAAAACTCGTATATTATCCTAATGGTAGATTATTTTACTAAGTGGGCTAAGGAAATCCCTACATTTTCGGCAGACAACAAAACTGTTGCAACTTTCGTATTCAATCATATAATTTCTAGATTCGGTATTCCTCAAGCTATTATTACTGATCATGGAAGTCACTTTCGAAACATCATGATGACTGAACTGACAGATCAACTTGGTCTGTGCCACGATAGTTCTACTCCATATTACCTGCAGGTTAATGGTCTGGTTGAAGCTATCAATAAAGTTTTAGTCACTATGATCCAACGAATTATTGGTATTCATAAGTCGAATTGGCATACCATGCTATTTTTAGCACTTTGGGCATATCGGACCTCAGTAAAAACATCAACGGGTTTTACTCCTTTTCAACTGGTCTATGGTTTGGAAGCAATGCTACATATTAATGCGAAATTTCGTCATTACAATTAGCCATAGAATTACTCCTAGCTACTTCTGAAGAGGATAAATGTTTTTTGTACTTAGCTCAACTAGATGAGAATCGACACACTGCTCCAATAGCAAACAAAACTCATGCGAAATGAGTGAAAGCTTAGTATGATAGAAATGTTACACCTCGTAATTTTTCAAAAGGAGACCTAGTTTTACTATATGATCAAGCGAACGATAAGCTAGGGGATGGAAAATTTGTACCTATGTGGCATGGTCCTTACATTGTTAAGCGAAAGCTGGAAAAAGGGGCTTATGACTTGATAGATTTTGGCGGTGTTTCTTTGGGTAAACCCAGAAATGGACTTTATCTTAAAAGATATTATGCTTAAATTCTGGGCAGAGATTTTTTGTTAGGTTAGTTTCTTTACAACAGGTGTGTTTTAGATTAGAAAAGTGTACCTAGTTTAGAGAGTGCTCTTATCATTATTCCTGCTTATCTTGATTTTACTCTTGATATTGTAGATGTCGACGTCTCTTCAAATATACATTTTGCTGATGGTGCTTGTCATAGTACATGGAACATTTCTTCCGCAGCTTGGGTTATCTATTCACCCTCTGATGAGTTAGTATCTATGCACGGGGTAAGCCTCAATCAAACAACGAATAACATTGTAGAGTATAATGCAGTGATTGAGTTATTATCCGAATCCATCTCATTTGGGATTCGATGTTTGATTGTTAGGTTGGATTATGAACTCATTGTATTACAGCTTAACAGGGTTTATGCCATTAGAAATCCAGTGTTATTAAGGTTATTTTTTAGAGTTCATCTCTTGGAACGTGAATTTGATTACATTGAATACCAACATATTCCAAGACATTTAAATACATTAGCAGATGCAGTTGCTTCTTGTATGATAAATAAACATTTTCAATAATCAAAACAATAAATTTAAGAACATTCAATAAAATATTTCATGAGATAGCCAGTAATAATGATATATCATAGCATAGAAGTAGTGTTTTAAAAAAATACATCGTCTTCAATCATAGGTTGAAAAACACCTTATGATCAGAAAAAATGATCATACAAAAAGACAAAGATGTCATGTGAGTCTACAAAATCGATCATCCTATCCATGGTGATGATCACGATAAGTAACCACTGCTTGGGCCAACCTACATAGGAACCTCCTAAAAGGTCTTGGGACCCCAATCACATATCTCTGTAACCTAAGTGGAATATCATCTATGCTAATCTCTGAAATATCTATTGTCAAGCACTCTAGATGATGCTCCAAGTCGGTCAGGATCTTTGTTGATTGGTCCTGTGGGGTTGGTACTGCTGCAACTGGGTGTCTCCTCTCGTAAGGCTGGAGAGCGGCTGGTCATCATGGACCCACATCTGCATTTAAAACTTTTGATTGTCAGTTTTTGATGATTTAAAATAATTAAAATTAATAATAATAATAATTAAAAGTTAGGAAGTGTTGAAAATGGTTTTTACCTTAATTATCCCATTGCTCTCCTGGTGGAAGAGTCATATCTGGGTCACCGCGATAATCCATCACGGCATATGAAAAATCCTGAATCACAAAAATTTGGTTGTTCAACCAACGAAAATACTCAGGTGGAAATCGAACAACCTCTGAACCCTCCTCATGGTGACGGATCATCAAAGCAATCCAGCGAAGTATCCTAGGCTCCCGAGGAAGACCAGCATCAATAGGAGTATGTTGTGGGGCTAACATGGGGATACTCTCTTGAGAAAAAATGACCACGATAAATCCATATCCAAAGTTTTTCAGTTGTCCATTCTTTGCTCTAGTTAGTTGGCCTTTCACATTTGCCAACACAGCCTTGCACCAGTTGAATATGGTGCCTCGAAAACAGTCTACAGTTATCTGCATCTGGGATCCAGTAGCCACATGCAATGTTGTACTCCCACATAGCCTGGTAACAGTGAATACAATAACCTTAAGCTCAGGACGGTTGATAGTTTTAATATCAATCCATTTGTCCTTTGTTTGATCATCACAAAACTCCAATTAGAGACTAGCGACAGACTGACCGCCTGGCCTAGTCCCGAAAAGAGATAATTGTTCACCCCTCTTGGACAAACCAGTTAAAAATTATATATCCTTCAGCTCAATTTCGAGCCGGTGGCCACCAATCACGAAGCACTGGTCCTGCGTGTTCCATCTGTCTACCAGCCATTGCAAGATATCTACTTGGGCCCTCATGCCCAGTATGGCCCAGAACTTAAACAGTTCACATGCTCTCAATGCCTGCAATGTGGGCATATGATTTATTGCGGCAAGATCTACATCCTCGTGTTCGCGTAATCGCCAAATAAGCATTTTGAGCGTCCTACAATGAAAAAAAGACATATTAGAACAAGCTAGTTTGAAAAATTTTGGGCGAAAGTGAAGAAATTTGAATTTTTAAAATTCGTTGTGCGAGGTCCGCATTGGCTACTTACACACAATGCATAGGTCCACACAGGTTGTGAGCAACAGGTGCAGACCCACAACTTTTTTCTTTAAAGAAAAATTCGGGGTCCGTAGGGGCCGCTTGTTGCACCTACATACTGTTATGAAACCAGCTCACAAAAAGATAGAAAAGATAGATCAACGCCTTAGAATTTAGCCTCTTCGAGGGGGAAACCTCCTTTGCATTACATAAATGAAAAATTCTTGGATGATACAAATGAAAAGACCTCCTTTATATATATAGGAGTCTAAGGGGTCATAACATAATCAGAGCCAACATAACAATAATAATGTAAAGGGCACCATAATAACAATAGTGGGCTTCTATGGGGCACAATAGTAAAAATATGGGCACTACATGGGTACATCAATATAATAAGCGGGTTGTACTAATAACAATAAGGGGTTACACTAGTAGTATAGGAGCCTAACATGCCCCTCTCCTTCAAAAAGTTTTATCCTTAACGCTTGAGTAGCTCTTGATGCTTTTGTATAAAATTCTTGTCCTCCCATGTGGAATCTTCAGCGGGCAAGTTCTTCCACTTGATGAGATACTCTGAAATTGATCGATTTCGTAGCTGTTGGGTTCTTGTTTCTATGGCTGCTCCAGGTTCCAATATGATTTTTCCTTCCTCTTCAATTTCTGGCAATATTGTTTGAATTTGGATCTTTTGCAACTTTTGAATAAGTGACCATACTTCTTCATCCTTCTTCCATTCATCCCTTGCTTCGTTTATCTAATCTGGTTGGATAATAGAAATAGCACAAAATAGTGCTTCCACATCCTCATCCTTGAAGAGTCTTTCCATTCGGTAAGGTTGCCATTTTTTAAGTGCATGTAGTATTGCTGACATTTGCTTCTCATAAATAGCTTGCTTGAGATGTAGAAGTAAAAATACCCAATCACCTACATCAAAACATTTTTCACTACGATTTTGATCTACCTGTTGTTTCATTTGATTTTGCACCGAAGTGGCATTATCCTTTAAAAGTTGGAGAACTCCTTGTTGATGCTCGATGTGATCTTTCATTGCTTGAACCTTTTTCTTCTTGATATGTCCTTCTATATTTAGAGTTTGAGGAGTGGTAATTTCTTCCAATCCTTTACAAGATATGGTCGGATTCATTTCTTGATGCTTGATGTGATCTTTCACTTCTTGAACATTTTTCTTCTTGATATGTCCTTCTATCTTGATAGTTTGAGGAGTGGTAATTTTGACCAATGACCTACAAGATATGGTTGGATTCATTTCTTCTTTCTCAATGTGATCTTTCATTTCTTGCACCTTTTTCTTCTTGATATGTCTTTCTATCTTGAGAGTTTGAGGAGTGGTAATTCTTGCCAATGCTTTACAAGATATGGTCTGATTCATTTCTTCTTTCTCTGGGGTAGGGTCCCGGTGTATATCCTCTTCTTTTGATGTTTCTTGCCCATTTTCCTCCTCCTCTTCATATTCTATGTAAAATAATTTCTTCTCATCGCACTTATGACCTTTAGTGCATTTGCTATCACAATTGTAACAAAGCCCTTTTTCTCTTTTTTCTTCCAATTGTTGTGGTGTAACCCTTGTAGGTTGTGGAAGGCTAGGAGAAACAACTCTTCCATCTTTATAGTTGTGAGGGGTATGCTTCCTGGTTTCCATAAATTTGCTTTCCAATATGTCACAAAGCCCTTTTACTCTTTCCAATTGTTGTGGTGTTGCTCTAAAGAAGGTGTTGCTCTTTGTATCCTCATAATGTGCTATCATTTCCTCCGTGAAAATTGACCACGTAACAAGTTTTTTACGAGAACAAATCCCTTTATACCATAAAAAATGATCCGGTTCTAAATATGAAGATGCAATACATACCTTTTGTAA
>APFE031110649.1:44884-59634 GCA_000404065.3 Pinus taeda
CAAGATATGGTCGGATTCATTTCTTGATGCTTGATGTGATCTTTCACTTCTTGAACATTTTTCTTCTTGATATGTCCTTCTATCTTGATAGTTTGAGGAGTGGTAATTTTGACCAATGACCTACAAGATATGGTTGGATTCATTTCTTCTTTCTCAATGTGATCTTTCATTTCTTGCACCTTTTTCTTCTTGATATGTCTTTCTATCTTGAGAGTTTGAGGAGTGGTAATTCTTGCCAATGCTTTACAAGATATGGTCTGATTCATTTCTTCTTTCTCTGGGGTAGGGTCCCGGTGTATATCCTCTTCTTTTGATGTTTCTTGCCCATTTTCCTCCTCCTCTTCATATTCTATGTAAAATAATTTCTTCTCAGCACACTTATGACCTTTAGTGCATTTGCTATCACAATTGTAACAAAGCCCTTTTTTTCTTTTTTCTTCCAATTGTTGTGGTGTAACCCTTGTAGGTTGTGGAAGGCTAGGAGAAACAACTCTTCCATCTTTATAGTTGTGAGGGGTAGACTTCCTTGTTGCCATAATTTTACTTTCCAATATGTAACAAAGCCCTTTTACTATTTCCAATTGTTGTGGTGTTGCTCTAAAGAAAGTGTTGCTCTTTGTATCCTCATAATGTGCTATCATTTCCTCCGTGAAAATTGACCACGTAACAAGTTTTTTACGAGAACAAAGCCCTTTATACCAAAATTGATCTGGTTCTAAATATGAAGATGTAATACATACCTTTTGTAATAGTGGTACACCATGTAGATCAAAATATTGCTCCATCTGAAGTATCCAATTTATCAGATCCTTGCCATCAAACTTCCTCATCTTGCTTTTTCTTGATTTTAGGAGCTCGATCTTGAAACGAATGTAACTCTGTACTTTCGAATCTTTAAGTTCTGAAATTGCGACCTAAAGTAGCCCTCTATGTCCTCTTTCCACCGCCACCAGTCTGATCCAAATTGGATTCTTCAAGGAAGAGTTATGTGAAATCTCCCACAGTGACCTGATTATAGACTAGTTCAGTAGAGCGAAATTGTACGACGTACCACGAGTCACTGTTTCGACCTTTGGCTCTGAAAAATATATACAAGAAACTACAGTCCGTCCTCTTTCTGTACCTTCTTACAAAATTTCAATCTGATGCTCATAGAGAAAGTTATGACGATTTTACCCAGGTCACTTGTTTGGAATGTAATTCAGGAGTCTGCAAGAAGAACAACTTCCTCAGATCATATCTCCACAAATATAGCACAAAAAGTTCTGAAATTCAGACCCAAGCTTCAGCGTGATTTCTTCTCAAATTGGTTTTTTTTTACCTTCTAAAACGTTGCAAAAAAAAAGTTATAGTGAAAATGCCACGATGACCTGTTTGGAGCAGCAAAACCCTAGAATCCAAAGCTCTGATACAAGAAGGTACATAAAGAGGATGGACTGTAGTTTCTTGTATATATTTTTCAGAGCCAAAGGTCAAAACAGTGACTCGTGGCATGTCGTACAAGTTCGCTCTACTGAACTAGTCTATAATCAGGTCACTGTGGGAGATTTCGCATAACTCTTCCTTGAAGAATCCAATTTGGATCAAATTGGTGGCAATGGAAAGAGGACATAGAGGGCTACTGTAGGTTGCAATTTCATAACTTAAAGATTCGAAAGTACAAAGTTATAGTCGTTTCAATAGCGAGCTCCTAAAATCAAGAAAAAACAAGATGAGGAAGTTTGATGGCAAGGATCCGGTAAATTGTATACTTTAGATGGAGCAATATTTTGATCTACATGGTGTAGCACTGTTACAAAAGGTATGTATTGCATCTTCATATTTAGAACCAGATCAATTTTTATGGTATAAAGGGATTTGTTCTCGTAAACAACTTTTTACGTGGTCAATTCTCACGGAGGAAACAATAGCACATTATGAGGATAGAAAGAGCAACACCTTCTTTAGAGCAACACCACAACAATTGGAAAAAGTAAAAGGGCTTTGTGACATAGTGGAAAGTAAAATTATGGCAACAAGGAAGTCTACCTCTCACAACTATAAATATGGAAGTGTTGTTTCTCCTAGCCTTCCACAACCTACAAGGGTTACACCACAACAATTGGAAGAGAAAAGAGAAAAAAGAGCTTTGTTACAATTGTGATAGCAAATGCACTAAAGGTCATAAGTGTGCTGAGAAGAAATTATTTTACATAGATTATGAAGAGGAGGAAGAAAAGGATCAAGAAACATCAAAGGAAGAGTATATACAACAGGAACCAACCTCATAGAAAAAAGTAATGAATCCAACCATATCTTGTAAAGCATTGGTCGAAATTACCACTCCTCAAACTATCAAGATAGAAGGACATATCAAGAAGAAAAATGTTCAAGAAGTGAGAGATCACATTGAGCATCAAGAAATGAATCTGACCATATCCTGTAAAGGATTGGAAGAAATTACCACTCCTCAAATTCTAGAGATAGAAGGACATATCAAGAAGAAAAAGTTTCAAGTAGTGGAAGATCACATCGAGCATCAACAAAAAGTTCTCCAACTTTTAAAGTATAATGCCACTTTGGTGCAAAATCAAATGAAACAACAGGTAGATCAACATCACAGTGAAAAATGTTTTGATGTAGGTGATTGGGTATTTTTACTGCTACATCTCAACCAAGCTATTTATGAGAAGGAAATGTTGGAAATACTTTAAAAATGGCGACATTATCGAATGGGAAGACTCTTCAAGGATGAGGATGTGGAAGCATTGTTTTGTGCTATTTCTATTATCCAACTGGATTGGATAAACGAAGCAAGGGATGAATGGAAGAAGGATGAAGAATTATGGCCACTTATTCAAAAGTTGCAAAAGATCCCAATTCCAACAATATTGCCAGAAATTGAGGAGGAAAGAAAAATCATATTGGAACCTGGAGCAGTCACACAAACAAGAACTCGACAGCTACGAAATCGATCAATTTCAGAGTATCTCATGAAGTGGAAGAACTTACCCGCTGAAGAGTCCACATGGGAGGACAAGAATTTTATACATAAGCATCAAGAACTACTCAAGTGTTGAGTAAAACACTTTTTGAAGGAGAGGGGCATGTTAGGCCCCTATACTACTAATGTAACCCCTTGTTGTTATTAGTGAAACCCACTTATTAAATTGATGTACCCACATAGTTCCCATATTGTTACTATTGTGTCCCATAGAAGCCCACTATTGTTATTATTGTGCCCTTACATTATTATTGTTATGTCGGCTTGAATTATGTTATGACCCCTTAGACTCCTATATATAAGAAGGAAGTCTTTTCGTTTGTATCATTGAAGAATTGTTCATTTATGTATTGTAAAGGAGGTTGTCCCCTCGAAGAGGTTGAATTTTAAGGCGTTGATCTATCTTTTCTATCCTTTTCTTGAGCTGTTTCCATAACACAGACCCCCGCGAGCAAATTTCTAAACCTCTTTTTCCTTCAAAAAACCAAATTTAAAGCCGAAAATCGAAATGTAAACCGATGAAATGCAAGTTGAGGAGGATGTGGATTACCTGGAGCTGACAGTTTTCGATTCCGATAGACGAATTTTCCAGAATCTTCATAGGAACTTTCTTACCCAAAAGCTCTCACGTCTCACTCTGAACTCAAATGGTAAAAATGAAGTTAGAAAAGCCCTTTTTATAAGTTTTTTTGAATAAATGAATTTTTAATTTATTTATTTTTCACTTTAAAAAGGTAAATTTTTAAATACATTTTCATTTATCTTAAACAGGTATGAGTAATGTTTTGAGTTTTTGTGTAGAATATTGGATTTTTCAGGAAAATTGATCATTTTTCAATAAAGAGCATACTTTTATCACTTTTTTGGACTCTTTCAAAAATTTACAAAAAAGCGAAACATTGGAGTCCTCTTTAAGCTCTTTTTTGACTTGTAAAATATGAAAAGATTGCCAAGTTTTTTTCCCTTTTTAACTCGTTAAATGGAATTAAAAGGGAGGTACACTTAAAGCTCTTTTCTGACCATATAAACATGAAAAGATCGCTGGACTTTTGTTGTTTCAAGTTCGATACAGGCTATAAAATGACGTGTCTTCGATCACTTTTTTTTTTTCGGCTCAGAACCACTAATTATGAAAAGTACTCCTTGATCATAATGGTCAAGCGATTCTCTCGAGTATTATTTTATACTTTTTCGGGCTCGAGAGACACAAATTTACGAAAAAGGACCCCCATGGAGTTTTCTTAAGTTTTTCTTCTGACTCCCTAAAATTGAAAAACATCGAGTTTTTCCTTTACTGGACTTGTTAAAATTTAACAGGAAAGGATCTGTTAAATTTTAAGCAGGAACGAACCACTCCTTATGGTTTGAATTTTAAACTAAGTTGGAATCATCCGAAGGATGAGCTTATAAACAATCAAATGTTATCCTCCTCAAGCTTGTCAAAAATAAAGAGGTACTTGCCAAAAATGGTGGGGGAAAAGAGAGAAAAATGAACCTGTTTGTTACACTTTGTTTTTAAAAAGCCGTTAACCACTCTTGAACACGACACTTTTTGTTCACCTGGGTTGGGAAATCCTTTGCCTAACAGTTAATCAAACCACATTGAAAGTCTTCAGCCATTTCTGGGTATTAGCTTTGGGTCAATTGTCACCAAGCCATCTACAGTGTCATTATGTGTTCAAGAGATCAGTTCAAACAAACCATTCGTCTGCAAAATATTTATCATCCATTTTTACCATCCCTGAGTCAGTCCTTGCCGATATATTTCTTCAAAACTTGATCTATGATTTTGTGTTGTGGGCTTGCCTACGATGGATCACTTTCTATCGACATCAGCTCATTATCTAGGAAGTTGATCTAGAAACCGTCAGTACCTTGAAATATGTATGCCCTAATGGCAGGTTTCTCACCTTCGATGATAGGTTGCATCATTGACCTTCGATCAAAGGATTCTATGACATGTTCGACTTTGGCTCATTTATTCACATTTCATAGATTATACTGAGTACTTTGAGAGCCATTGACATTACTGGTGGTTTCTCTCACACTTGTTAATAGTTCATATCATTGACTGGTAATCAAGTGGTTTTTACCATGTTCAACTTCGACACATTTATTCACATGGATAGAATCGTAATAGTTCGGGAAGCAGAAATCAAGACCTTGGATCTAGTTTCTACCATCCAGGCTGTGAGGAATTTTGTTATTCATTATACAGTGGACTATTCATAAACAAATGGTTTCGCCCATACTATGCCTACACATGTCTATACTCTTGATGTATTACAAAATCATTCCTGTATCATAACAATTTAGTCAGTTTTCTAGTCAGTTTTGATCTGAGTATGGGAATTCCTACCTCAGCGATGATGTGTCTACACATATATATTTTGCATTGAATGTTTTTACAAGTTCCGACTAGGGTGTCCGTAGGATGATCCTTGAAATGATAAAGTACTTCACTCTTCATAAATGACATGCTCTATCATTATCTATTACAGACTTCTCACTTTAGGGGGCAATCTGTTGCACTAAAAATTGTCACCTTGACATTCTGCAATCTGTGTGAGTCCATTACCACTCATAATTTCCTCCTTTGCAAGTCTTAAGCCTCAGTTCTCATATCAAGCCTTGAAAATAAGAGAAAGCCCTCAAAAGTCTCTAAAACTCTAGTTCCGCACTTTCTCTTTGCATTACTTGCAGTCTCGCACCTAATGGTCGTGTCTCCTACACACCTAACCGCTTTGTCTCTGTGTTATGGGTTTGGACCCTTGTAAAAGTTAAAAAGGTGCGAGTACGTTTTAAAAACTCACTTTCAGTCACTTCTAGAAGCTTCTGGAAGGAATCTTGAGGTGGCAAGTTTGCTCTCTTAAGGTTCATGCATCCCATACCTTAAGGAGCTAACCCCTTGATGTGAGGAGCTTATCCCTTTTAAGGAGGATTCTATCCCTTCATAGGTGGACCCGTAACCTCCTCCCCTGCACTATAAAAAGAAGCATTGGGCTGGTTACTTGATAGAATAGAAGTTGAATATTTTTGAGCTGAAATGTTGTTGGAACTTAGTCTTCTTAGTTGAGTTTTTATGAGGAGAGATTACATACCTCTATGATCTCGTTTGGAAGAGCGCAAGGCTTGTCAAAGTAAAGGAAATTCCTGTTTCGGACCCCAGGAAGAGCTTGTTCAACATCAAGGCTGAAAAGATTGTAAGGTTCTTCTACTTCAAAGTTAATACAAATAAGTTTGTTTTTCTCAATAAGCTGTTGATTCATGGTTTATTTTAAGGATTCCTTGATCACCATAATAGGCATGATTTATGATATTTGCTATGCAAGTGTTATTTATTGTTTGATTGTTTGTGATTGCAGGTCCTCAGAGGTAACTCTTTCGAACGATTGAAGGATGGCTACTACAAACAAGCATTGGATCTAAGGTAGGGTCTTAACACCTTTATAGTATTTATTTATAAATCGTATATGTCTAGAGAAAGATAGATTTATTTGTCTTTTTGTTGCTAGACTATCTTCTGATACTAGGGAGATCGTTCTTGTCCGCAAGGTTGATTTATCCGACCAACATTAGGTTGACTATGGAATTGGATTTCACCTAGTTGAATATATCCCCTTTACGGATTTGCCCAACCGCTTAGATTTGACAACACCAAACTCCAACAAAATTATAACAAATACTAATTCCATGATTATCCCTTCCATGTGGCTATGTATCCCCTCGATGGATCGACCCTCTAAGTAATATATAATTTGGATCTACCTATGTCTATCTTATTAAGTATAATTACTAGAAGAGCTAAGAAAATGACTAATGGAAAAAATCGACCCACACAATACATATTGTGTGCAAATGGAAAAGTTTTTTTATGGCATAAAATGATCATATAGTTAAAAAACAACCAAAATGAGAGGAGGGGCTAGCCTTATATAATTTCTTTAGTAATGGATAATTGGACCTCACTTTTGATAATATATTTCTTACTTATTGTATAGAAGTTGGAGACTAAGTAAATTATGAGAAAATAATTTATCATAAATTTTCCCATAATGAGGAATTTTACTTACTTGATTCAACAATGAAAGTAATTTTAGGAGGTATTGTTTCCCTTGAATTGACCTTGGAGAAGCATGTGATGATAAATAGTGACCATAGGAGGCTTAATGTCTAGCTTGATTTGACTTAACAACTACTTGGAGAGGGTTGTATTGCTTCACTTGGTTCAATTTGTTGCAGAAGAGGTTCAATTTCGACTAAGGGTGGCTCAATTTATTAGATAAGAGAGTTAAAGCACTTGCAATAACTGCTTATTGTGCATTAATGGTATAATTTTCCTTTGAATTTACCATAAGCACCTCAACGTTCCACTTGAGAGACCAAATGACTAGTTGAGGCGGGTCGAATCACTCAGTGAGGTTGTATCGCCAACAACCTTTCCCTTTTTTACTTGACTGCTTATCCATCTTTGAACTGTTGAACATATTCAACATCCCTTTAACTTCCAACAAGGTTTTGACCTTTGTAATTACTAATTTAACCCCAAGCGGCACCAATGAGGGATGTCACCTAGCAAGGAAGCTAGATCTCCAACACTCTAGAGAATTTTAGGATTTTGTCACATGGGTTTTGTCTAGCCGATTTTTTTCATAGCTTTTGATGACAAGTTTTCTCTTCATTTCAAGTCTTCACCTTGTTTTCCCACATAGAAGCCACACGTGTCACTTGGACATCTTTTACTACAATTTTATGGATGTTTCTTAATCTTTTGCAAAAAAAATTACATGGTATGTCATTTATAGATAATTCTAAGAAATCTAAGACCCTATTAACATTTTTACCCTAGGAACACATGCAGTAAAAAATGTGAATAGTTGAAAACTATGAGACTGCCATGTTGAAAATTATCTAATGAATATTGCATAAAATCCAAGGATGCATATAGACTCTATAACATGACCATATTGTAAGACATAAGTGCACACGACATGGGATGGACTGGCCCTACAACTTTGATCACCCCTGCATAGTCAAAGGCTCCCATAAACCGTGAGTCCTAATGCGGTCCACTCCAAAGTCCTCTAATATTATCCAATATGAAGGGAGCTCAAAGAAAGAACCAAAGGGACTAGACATGGTTAACCATAATATGCCTAGGACACCTTAACACAAAATATCACATGGCCTAATTGGCTTTAACTTGCATCCTTTAGACTTATAATGGTGTCATGAAAAGCAATGAAAATACCATATGTACCCCTACTGAAATTAGGGGTAGTAGGAAATTTTTGAGAGCTTGATTTGGGTGCTCCCTTATTAAGAGCTTGTAGAAGCTCCCCATTGGTTTAGGATCTTGTAGAAGTTTCTTAACAAGAAGGGAGATTTTATGAGATCTCAACCATTTGGGACCTAAAATCGAGAGTGCTAAAAAAAACAATTTAATCATTGTTTCATGCCAAAATAATGTCAAAATAGAAAATCATTTAAATCTATTAATCATGTCATTTTTGAAATTTTAAACATTATGTGTTGTAGAGTCTAGAGACAACCTCTTGATTGCTAAGAGATCAATGCCTAGAACATCTAGATCTTGTGTGTCTCTGATAATTCTTCAAAGAATAGATACATCACTTATAACATTTCTTACCAAGAGAATTTAGTTGGTTCAATCATAAAAGAAAGACATAATCCATAATTTCTTTATACATTTATATATGTAGGATACACAGTGGCATAAATGATAAATCAAAGGAGGCCAAACCGCTCAAGGAGTTACAAATCAATTACTTTAGTATGAATATGAAAGCAGGAAAAAGATAGGAAGTAACCCATCATGTAGAGCTCGAAATATCGAGAATTCCACACTTCTCTAGATTTAGAAAGACATGATGAATATTCAAAAGGAATGGAAGCAAATATCCATGGAGCGCAATTAAAGGTTTAGTTTACAAAGACTTCTACAGGCATTTTTATCCACATCTTAACTCAAATGAATTTGTAAGAAATAGAAAACACATCTAGCAGCTACATAACGTGGAATCTGAGAGGAACATGAACATTATGAAATTACAATAGAGAGAAGACATACTGTAATCCTGGAACGAAGGAATCGTCATTGATTGTCATTAATAATCTGAGTAATACATTCATCAAAAAAGCAAAAACGTTCCCAAAAATTACATAGAGTTTTTCTTTCCAAAATTTTGAACCTTTCTACATTTGTGGAGATCATATATATATATTATATATATATATATATATATATATATATATATATATATATGCTCTTTTAAACATAGGTCGTTAAAGAAATATTTTTTCTTGATCTCACACATCATCACAAAACATGCTTCACAATTTTAGCTTGTGCGTGAGCACAACTATCAGAACTGATATATAACGTGTTTTAACAAAATACAGAAAAATCATAAAGTAAAAAAATATGAAAGTAAAATAAAATGTCATTATTGGCATGATCTGAGTGGTCCTCAGGACCTGCGAGATGATGAATATGATTGATGGGTAGACGTTGGAACACAAGGATGAACCATCTGAAGTAGTGGGGCGTTGGAAAATTGTTCAGATCGTTTCCATATGGATGGAGGAGGTGGAGGAATAGAGTTGAACTGTCTATAGTTGAGACGGAGATGGATCACCCCTAAGTAGTCCAATTTGCTGTGAAAGGTACTTTTAACCAACTCAAGAAGGTGGAACTCTTTCTCAAGGAAATTCATTATAGTTATTCCTTTGAGAACCAATGTCTTCTCGGCGGCTGCTCCAATCTTACTTTTGATCTCAATCATTTTTTAGTTATATAGCTCTCGCATGAATAACTCTCCGTTCCCCCCCACAAATTAGGTAACCTAGCTTCAAGAAGCTTGTTGAATTCCTCATCTAAAGTTGCCACCTCTTTTTGTAGCCTTGTAAAACTCTATTCTTCTCAAACTCTGCCTTCTTCCTTCAAAATTACTTTAGAAATATCTACCACCGCACCCATTCTATCAACTAGATCCAATGGACTTAGCTCATAAATTGACCTCTCAGTTAGGAAATGAATTTATTTCTTAGCTTACTAAGAGTTGGTAATGCTTGCTTGTTTTCCATTGAGGAGAGAAGGAGCACATTCTGCACTAAGATTCTTTTGGTTCTATATCAAGGTTATTTGTTCCCAACTAAGGTTGATCTCATAAATGATCTTGTCCCATATCAACTGCCTAGTCTCAATGAGAGCCATGTTTCCTTTGAGCTAGGCCCTTAGTTCCTTGTTTTCTTGAGTGGCACTTTGTAGATCTCTAGTGAGCTTGTCTGCAGTGGCAATCGAAGCTTGGATCAACTTCTCTTTCTGAGCTACTTGAGCTCTGGCAGCATCTAAGTCACTCTGAGCCTTCATTAACTCCCCTTCAGATAGTTATAGCTCGGTCAATGCTCGAGTGAGGCAATTGGTGGGGTTTTCAGGCACAACTATCATGCAGACATGAGAAACAATTCCTTTTTGTAAATCAATCATTGTTTGATCTAAGGCAGTAACTCTATTCTTGCTCTTAGTTAGCTCCTACATTAGAGCCTCCTCCTTTTCAATCTGAATCAACTCAGGAGTTTTAATGTGCTTGCCTCCAGGCATGTTTAATTATCACCTTAACTCTTGGTTCTCTTTCTGAGTGCTTTGTAAGACAATTGCTATTGCTTCCTTATCCTCGGGATCCACCCCCATCTTCATGATTAACTCTTTATATGCTTCCTTTTGTATAAAAATCACCCATGACTTGATCTTCTCCGTCTTTACCTTGTCAGAGATCTTCTCTATATAAGTTTGAGCCCCGTCAATGGTCATCTAGTTCTTGTTAATGCCATTATACAACATTTCTCCAACCTTGTAAATTGACTTTATGTGCCAAGGGGACACTAGTTCAATACAAAGATACATCCAAATCTTGGAACTGAGGGTGAGAAGGCAGGGTTTGGATGAGGGATGCTGCAATCTTATCTTCATCTCCTCTTTCTCCTGGTCCATTGTGGCTAGTACTCTGGTGTGACAAGGAATAATCTTAGAGGCCATTTCGTGGTGCAACTTTTCTTTTGCTTTCCTGGTTCTCACTTGGATGGCCTTCCCTTACGACCAACTTGTTCTTGCAGCATAAATACTATCCTCCAATTCCAAGACAACTACCTTAGTCGAGGATGTAGATGAAGCAACTAGCAGTATTTCTAGATTGATCTGGAAACTTGGGCTATCAGACACTTGTGTTTCTAGTTGTATACATTGTTCTTCCTCCTCCTATTCATGTTCTTGTTCTTGTTCTAGTCCTTGTTCAGGCTCTTGACTTCTTGCCTTTTTATGAACATGTCCCTCTTCCATGTTAGTTGTGCCTTATGTGTCGGAAGTCCTCTTATGTGTTTTGTCCGTGCTGACTGGGGATTGGGTCTCCATCTTTGTATTAAGAGGCCAGAAATCAAAGTTAGCTTTCGATTCAACCTTGTGCTTAAGATCATATACATGAGTTGAAGCTTTAATCTTTTCTCTTTTTCGAGCAAAGACGCCTCAGGGATCGTAATGCCAAATTTGTCCCTTTTCAAACTCCATGGCTTCGAGTAGGGCCTCAATTATTTTGAAGGAATGTATGGCACTTATCATAAAAGGGCCTACTGGCTCTCCCATTTTAAAAATGTAGCCTTTCTTTGCCAATACAAAGTGGAGTAGGTCTACAATGAAAACTTGTCTGATGAAATCGACTGCGAAGATCCTCATAGGCAGAAATACTGGCAGATGACATGGAGGGAGTCCACATCCATAAACACAAATTTATGTGTGATCCTCATATTGGTACTAGTCTCTAATGGTAGCTTCCTCATTGAGTTGGAGGAGCTCCTTTTGTTGTGGAAAGATTATGGAAGGTGGGACCCCATGGATGATTTGGTAAGCAATGGCCATGAAAGACAAAATGAAATGAGAGTACCCACCCAAACCAAGTCTCTTTCTCACTGAGATATTCCAGTCGAACACTGAATTTTTCTCTTTGATAAGGGAAAACACATCCAAATGAAGGCATTGAAACTCTTTGATGTGAGCGTATAGGAATAAGTAGAACAACAATGAGTAGTAGTGGAAATAAGAGGAGACCCCGAAATAGCTAAGTTCGAAGCAAATAGTCACTGAAATATATCCTGGGGTATTGAGTTGACACCCAGGTTGCTTCATTTTATGTGAACATCCCAAAGAGGCCCTATTTATTTTCAAGGGGATGTCTTTTCCCATTAGACAAGCAATTACGGCTAAAATGGGTTAGACCGATGCCTGAAAGAGAGTCAAATGGAATCAGATATCTGAGGGCGAAATTGTTGCTCTGCAGTTGGGAGCAGTGCGAAATGGATGGCTAGGGAAGCATATGGCATAGGGAAACTCAAATCTATTTAGATTAAGAGGGGACTTATCTCGAGGATTACAACTCCTGAAGTAGAAACGAATTGGTTCTTATCATTTTCATAAGAGTCGGCTAGCCAAGTGACAAACTCAGGGAGGTGGTGAACTGGAGGAGCAATTTGGTAATACAACCCAGATTTAACAAACCTAAAAGGGTCCTCATTCCTTAAATGGTCGGCAAACATCTCATATCGGAGATCTGCAAGTGGGAAGGGATAGACAAGGTCATCTATTTGGATTTCGGTGTCCATTAAAGGCCCGACACCAGTGCTTTTGACCTCATGGGTGTTGGGAGTTGCAAGTGTCATGTGCTTCATTCTTCTAAGTAAAAAAAAGTAACAAACAAGGAGGTCACGGTGTCGGGTTACCTGGAGCTCGCAGGGAGGATTGGAAACGACTTTGGAAGGTGTCCTTGACCTTTGGGAGTGTGCAAAGAGGTGAATCCTACACTATGGTCCAAGTATAATATTCTCTTAACTAGGACTAAAAGATCATTCAGGTGGTAATTTTAAGGTTTTGGGATTTATGTAAAGGACAAGGATAATTTCCCAGGTGGTGGAGGATAGGCTCAGGTGGAGGGAGACACGTGACAATCGAGGATTGGTCCAAGGTGACGGAGGATGGGCTCAGGGGAAGCAGATGGGCTATCCATAAACTTTACCATTTACCTTTTACCTGATACCTCAAGCATCACTGAGCCAACGAGAGAAGACTGCCTAGCGGGTGGTCCCCACCCCATTATGGGTGAACTACACTATGGATCAGACGCACTCTTTGTTTGGTGCCAGAATGGATCACGGTTGTTGGATGGGCATTGACCTTTCAACATCGGGGGTCTTATCCTTGGTTAACATTGTTGCATGTATGTCGTTGGAGTCGATGCTATCAGTCACCAGATTCATATGGAGGGTGACTCGAGCTCTGATTTGCATGCTTTATAAGCATAATTGAACCTTTAAAACATTAGCATAAATACTTTAAAATCTTTTAATTTCATTTTAAAGCCTCCTTCCCTTTGGACCCGATATATGGTATCCTGAGATATAAGCATTGGAGAACATGTTTTTCACCACCTTATAGAACTTACATATCATCTCCATCCTTAGAAGGAACTTTTGGGCGAGATGGAAATAACAATATGATTTAATAGGGTTCCCCTCTTAGCTATTTATATTATTTCACGCTCAAAAGATAGGGAAATGGTTTCCTTATTTGAGTAAATATGGATCTTTCTACAATAGTACTAAGATATTGAACAACTCTAATTCATGTCTTAAATGTTTATATCTAGCCTCAAATTGTTCTTATTGAATGATCATAATTTGCAACCATAGAAAACATTAAACTCAAAATATCAATTTTTTTAATTTTGATGTTAGCTGAAACAACCAATTCATTCATTGAGAAAACCAATGGTTAATGTTATTGCAAAATTTAGCACCCTAGTGCAAAGCCTCACTAAGCACTCCATATTAGTGCAACATTAGGGTCAATAACCATTGTCACCTTAGTGACTGTTCCCCTATTATTTTGTGGTTGGATAGTATCTCCATAAAGGAGGCTTCCCTAGCATATATTAGAGATTATATGACTCAAGTACTCCCATGCTAATTACCCTATAAGGGTTTTGCATGTAAAAACACCCAAGGATAATGTTCAAAAAGTAAGGCTCTGTGTGAAATGAGATGTAATTCTGAGGAAATGAGTTCAAAGGACCCTATAGCTAAAACTATAGGAATTATAAAGTACTAGAGAGGCACAAATAGTTTCCCAAGCACATGTTACCTTTAAATTACCATTTGTTGCTATAAGATAGGGTTTCTAGTAGCACACTTACAACATCCAAAATTTATAACAACAATAACAAAAATAGCCTTAAATTGATGATAAACAAGGGGAAACAAAAGGATATTTAATGGATAAACAAGGAAATAGATTACAACAAATTTTAATGGTTGAAAATACATAAAACAATAAGGGTGGCAGGAGCGGGTTGGGGGCGATTAATTTTCTTCCCTGAGAAACAAGAAGAACATAGGTATGCTTGGTGTTTAATTCACACTTCCAACCATATTGCTAGCCATACTTCTCTTCTGATTCATAGGGAGAGTCTTTTTAGTCAACCATCTTGCTAGCCATTTGATATTTCTTCTGGCAAGGTATATTATGTTAGCCAAACCAAATCATAATAAACCAACGTACCTTGGCATAGCTCGAGGAGGATACCTTGTCTGCAAGATCAACAAATCAACATGATACATGTATAACATAATCATGACAATGGATAGAAACATAACACCTAAGCATATAACCATGCAACCGTCGTTCTAGCTAGGGTCCACTCAT
>APFE031110660.1:9926-32514 GCA_000404065.3 Pinus taeda
TCTTAAAGAGGCAATGTGCCAAGCACTGGTCTTAACTACACCAGACTTCACAAAAACCTTTATTGTGGAATGTGATGCTTCAAGAAATGGAATTGGTGCTATTTTAATGCAAGATGAAAGACCCATTTCTTTTGAAAGTCGTCCAATCAAGGGAAAGTTTTTACACAAAGCTATTTATGAGAGGAAATGTTGGCAATAATACATGCACTTAAGAAATGATGACCCTACCTAATGGGAAGACACTTCAAGGTAAAAACGGATCATGATAGCCTTAAATACTTTTTAGAACAAAGATTATCCTCTGAAGAACAACAAAAGTGGGTCAGAAAGATGTTGGGTTATGACTTTGAAATCATCTACAAAAAAGGGAAGCAAAATGTGGTGGCAGATGCACTCTCAAGAAAGGATGAGGATGTGGAAGCATTGTTGTGTGCCATTTCTATTATCCAACCAGATTGGATAAACGAAGCAAGGGAGGAATGGAAGAATGATGAAGAAGTGTGGACACTTATTTGAAAGTTACAACAAGATTCTTGTACATCTTATACATTTAGTTGGCAAAATGATTCGTTATGGTACAAAGACCGCTTATACCTCTGTAAGAATTCGCAACTCAAACAAAAGATTCTTATGGAATTGCACACTTCTCCCTTAGGAGGGCACTCAAGATTTTTAAAAACTTACCGCAGGGTTAAGAAGGAATTTTTTTGGGATGGCCTTAAATCGGATATTCAAAAGTTTGTGGTGAAATGTTTGGTTTTCCAACAAAATAAAGTTGAAACAATTAAGACCCCGGGTTTATTACAACCTTTATCCATTCCAAGCCAACGTTGGGAGGAGGTTTTAATGGATTTTATCACAGGTTTACCCAAGTCTGAGGGAAAGAGTGTCATCATGGTGGTCGTTGACAGACTTACCAAGTATGCACACTTTTGTGCATTATCACATCCATTTAAAGCCAGTACAGTTTCTACTGCATTTATGGAAACAATTCAAAAGCTACATGGAAACCCAAAGACTATTGTAAAGTGACAGAGATCCCATTTTCACTGGAAATTTTCGGACATAATTATTTCTTGTCTTGGTACTTAGTTATCTCATAGCTCATCTTATCATCCTCAATCTGATGGGAAAACTGAGATAGTAAACAAATGTTTGGAAGGATATCTTCGTTGCTTTGTATTTGATAAGCATACACAATGGGTCAAATGGTTGCCTCTGGCTGAATGGTGGTATAACAATTCCTTCCATACAACAACAAAAATGACCCCATTTATGGCACTTTATGGATATCAACCACAATCCATCACATCATATTTAAGAGAAATTTCTAAGGTTCAAGCAGTGGAACATCACATCGAACATCAACAAGAAGTCCTACAACTCTTAAAGGATAACCTCGTGTTGGCACAGAATAGAATGAAACAACAGGCAGATCAACATCGCAGCGAAAGAAGTTTTGATGTAAGTGATTGGGTATTCCTATGGCTACAACCAAATAAGAAAATGTCCCTCAAGCAAGCTAAGAAGGATAATAAATTATCACCAAAGTATTATGCTCCATACAAGGTTTTGCAAAAGATTGGTACTATGGCATACAAATTGGAGCTTCCTGTAGCTTCTCGATTGCACCCAGTTTTCCACGTTTCATATTTAAAGAAGGTTATAGGTGACAAGCTCCCAGTTCAAACAATACTGCCAGAACTTGACGAGGAAGGAAAAATTATATTGGAACTGGAAGCAGTCACAGAAACAAGAATTCAATAGCTATGAAATCGATCAATTTCGGAGTATCTTATCAAGTGGAAGAACTTATCCATTGAAGATTCTACATGGGAGGAAGAGAATTTTATACAGAAGCATCCAGAACTACTCAAGAGTTGAGGAAAACAAATTTTTGAAGGACAAGGGCATGTTGGGTACCTATAATACTAGTGATTACCCCATTACTATTGTAGTTGTATCCCTTATTAATATTGTTGTGCCCCTATTGTCCCCATATTGTTATTACTGTGCCCCATAGAATCCTCTATTGTTATTTTTGTGGCTTTATATTATTATTATTAGGTCGACTGGGTTATATTGTGACTCCTTAGACTCCTATATATAGAAAGGAGGTTTTATCATTTGAATCATCCAAGGATTGTTCATTTATGTAATGTAAAGGAGATTGCCCCCTCGAAGAGTTTGAATTCTAAGGCGTTGATCTATCTTTTCTATCGTTTTCTTGAGTTGGTTTCATAACAGTTGGTTTCATGATAGGGATAACTTCCACCCACTTTCTAAAATTGGTTGTTTTTGTTAGGATACACCTATGTTGATTGTTGAATGTGGGATTTATTTCACCAAAAAAATGTAAACCCCATTGCAGGAAAGGAGCTTCTACTAATACAAGAATGAGAGGCAAAGAAGCTAATTTTTGTTTACCTGCAAAAATTTGGAAGGAATGCAGCTCTGAACCATTAAACCAACTTGCGCAAACAACTTCAACCAATAGAATCTTTCTATGAATATCTTATGTGTGATTTCCCTCCAAGTATAGTGACGTCCATATAGTCCTTCATGAAATTATTAAATCACTCCCTTTGTTTCACTTTTAGTCAAACATAGTAGAAGAATATTAAATGGATCTTTCCAATACAAATTTTCATTAAATATACAATAATTGACATATTTAAGCTTAAGAGATCTGCATTGATTTTTTGTAATCCTCATAAGGATACTTAAAATCTTGTAAAAAATGAATAAAATCCTTATACCATTCTAAAAGAAAAAAAAATCATCAATATGTAAAAGAGGTTATGGAGGTGTCAAATTAGAAGAAGGTTATTATGGATTCTTCTTCTCTTCATTAGGAGAAGGTTCCTATGCATTATTCTCCTCAACTATACCTGAAATATGACTGAATTAATTCCAAAGACTTTACAATTTGATTTTGTTAACAGTTAGCCAATCCTTTTCCTTTCACTAGCTTTGTTGGTTTGATATCCAAATCAAGTTCTAATATTTTAGTTATCCATCTTCCCCTTTTCCCATCTGTATCAAGTTGAGTCAGTATTGTTTTCATGGCATTATTGGGTACGTAAGTTATTATTGGAGAATGCAATACACAGGTCTTGAAAGCTTTACAAGCTTGAACTAAAGCATAGGCTTATTTTTCAACAATATTATACTTTAGTTTTGCATCCATCATGACTTTAATAGAGAAAGAAATTGGTTTCTCATGATAATATTCAATTTTTTGTAGTAAAAAGATGACTATTGTATTGTCTAATGCAAAAGAGAAAATACTAAAAGGCTTTGAGTAGCCTGGACATGCTAGTACTCGTGCTTCTAAAATTTCTTTTTTGATTTTGGAAAATGAAAATATAGATTTTGCATTCCATTTAACTTCATGATTTCTCTATGGCATGTTAGTGATATCCTTTACAATCTTGGCATAGATAGGTATAAATATTCTTAAGAAATTGAATTTTCCTAAAAATGCTTGAATTTCATTCTTTGTTATAGGAAAAGGGATTAAATGAATAGATGATACTCTTTTAGGATCAATTGTGACTCTTTCCTTCATGGAAAACACTAACTTTTTGGGATTAAGAGAAATACAAAACTTCCAACACCTCTTGAAAACCTTATTAAGTGATTGACATGTTGAGAATTAGGATCAGAAAATATAATAAGATCTGTTAGAGTCGGTCTGGTCAGTCCTCCGTCAAAGATAAAAACTCTTTATGCATTTCATGTTTAGGTGTCCCGCTCCATTCACCCAGCTACATTCCACTAAGGGCATGCCATAATCTAGTGGAGAAGGTCATGCTAGTCATTCCCCCTCATGTCTGGCTCCTGCTGGCTCAGGTCTTTTGTCAATAATCATCAAAGTCCATGATAGTCAAGGTCTGGTCCTTTAAAGGACAAAAGTCATTTTTCAATGTTTAGGTCTAGGGATTCATCAACTTGGTCTTTGAACATGTCCAGTAAAGCCATGCAGGCCAGAGTGAGGCCCTTACATAGTTATGATTCAGAGAGCTTCATCGTCATGTGGATAGACTTAGACTCTTCTTCAAAACTCTATTTTGAAGAAAAGTCAAACAATGTCATTTATGACAAAATTTTCAAAAAAGTTGTCAGTTGATTTCTTCAGATGCAGTCATGGTTTCCATGGCAGAATGTTCGGTCATGCAATCCCTAAAAAGAGTGTCGAAAATTTCATCATTTGAGCTAAAATTTCAAAGGGAAAGTGAAAATCAATGTGTTTTAAAGTCAGTGAAAAAGTGTCAAAACATAACATTAGAAAAATGGGTTTTCAAGGAAGCAAAAATTTCACCCATCACTTCCAAAGCTATATATACAAGTTTTCATCAAAATCAAAGGCATTGTGCTAATCCAAGCCTTGGCGAAACGTTGCAAAGGGTGTGAGTGTGCATCGTGCGTGTTTGAGTGATTTGGAGGCAGTTTGAAGGAGTGCGGCGCATATACTCAGGGGCGCGGCGCACACAGAGCCAGCCCGCAGTTCAATTTTTCCACAGGCGTAGCGCACACCCAGGGCACGACACACTGGGTTTTACGCATGGCGCACACAGACCAAAGGCCGAAACAAGGCCAAATCACCTCCAAATTTTTGTGAAGCCCATCAAATTGAAAGGTAGGCTCTTTGACATCATTTGTTCATCAAGTTTTATAAATGATGTGGTGGTTTATAGAGATGTTTTAATGCAACCAAATTCATAAAATCAACCACAAGAAATCACCAAAAACCATGATGGCTAGGGTTGCTAGGGTGTGGTGTTAGTGCCAAGGCTTTATTTCACCCCTCATTTTCCCATCACCTACCATTTTTCCTATCCTCCCTTTCTCATTTCTCCCAGTATCCCTGCCCTAAATTACTACCAAACCCTCTCCCCTATCCCTCTACTCTTTGTTCAACCTAACATCCCAAACCCTACCCTATCAAAATACCCAAATTCCTCCCATGTCCCTAAACAATTTTTTCCCTATAACCCCTATTCCCATCACATTACTCCCGTCCTAATACTCCCTATTTCATTGTTCCCCTTGGTGACAGATATCACAAAGGCACCCAACCTCACACCATCATCAAAGGGCAGCCTAGGTACAGTACACACAGCAGTCATTACATCACAGCATTCATCAGAATATGAGATAGAGACACAAAGTGACTCATCCTCAGAAGAGCATGCTCCCAGGAGACATCACAAGAGTGGCAAACATGTCAAGGATGATCCCACTACCCTCACTGAATTACAAGCATGCCCTCTTGCCATGTCATGTTTCCAGCACCTAGCATGTTTTGAATATTGTCAAAGGGTGGAAAATGTTAGAGTTCATCATGAGTTGGCTCGTCTATTTGTGCTTTATCTACATGGAGGTCAGTCTATCTTGGTCGAGGTCACTTTCACATTGACACCCGAAACTATATCAGTGGCAACAGCTATACCAAATGTTGGAGAACAATGGAATAAGAAGAAGAAGGTGGATAGGCAACACTATGAGCCTTACATCAAGGCCAGATTCTTCAATCAGCTAACAAGAGTCTTTCCCTTTAGATACTTGAAAGATGAGTATGCTCCACTCATGAGATTGATCATGAAATACTTCAGCTGTGAGGGGAGGTTCTCTCGACTATATGCCTATCACATCCGATTGCTCATGCACTTTACCAGGGTGAGGATGATGAAACTCCCATTTTTCATATGTAGGAACATAGAGAGGATGAACACCTTCATGCTGCATAAGACCCCTCAGCAACAGCTTAACTGTGTGTATCACTTTGCTTTTATCCGGATTTTGGTAGATCATCAGTTGGGATTGCAGGGCATTGCTTGGGAGGACTTCATCTCCCGTGACTTCTTCAGCACATCACAGGTACTATTAGAGCCAGAGCAGGAGATGTGTGGTCCTTCACATCATGAGCACCATGAGACCACTACCATGCCAGTTTTTGTTACATATCAGAGAGGCAGTAGGCACTTGTTTGCAGGAGAAAAGCGAGTGTTATCTCCACCCAAGGTGGAAGGAGCCTCGCTTCCGGCATCAGTGAGAAAGGTACTAGACAAGGGCAAGAGGCCCATGCATGATGAGGGGCCATCAAGTGAACAAGAGACCGATGTCATCCTCATTCAGGATGATGAGGCAGAGGTGGAGAATTCCCGACTTAGGACGACCATTCAGGAGCAGAACACGGGGATCCAAGACTTGTCACTAAATGTGGAGAGGGCTAGATGGATCATTAGGTAGCTAGAGCAGAGGAACAAGCATCTTTAGGACCAGTAGGCAATCATAGAGCTGCAAAGCATCCGTGAGAATCGACAAGCTGCCCAGCAAAGGAGGATCGAGCTCACTACCTTGGAGCAAGAGATCAACAATGACCGTGAGTATATCCACCTGGAGAGACTGCTGGAGAAGGCCAACAAAGACAAAACCATACTGAGGAGGATGGCTTGTCATTACAGGGCACGTAACATGAGTGCAAAGGCTCGGATAAGGAGCTTGAAGGCCAAATTGAGCAGAGCAATAAAAGAGGAAAAAGAGTAAGATCGGCTTCGAATCTTGGCTAAAGATTCTGTGGCCCAGCATAGTGCCTATTAGAGAACCTCAAGCCCAAATTCCAAGAAATTTGGGACAATTTTGGTCACATTGAAATTTTTGGGCACAAATTGAGGTTTTTTCTCCCTGTGCGTCACGCCACTAGCGCGACGCATAGGATTGGTAGCTCCAAATGAGAAATGGTTTGCATTTTTAGATTCAGCATGAAAAATCACGAATACTGGCACTCGGGCAAGAAATTTGGGCATGATTTGAGTCTCCAAGAGGTAAAAGACACCCAAAAAATGGCTTCACTGCCCCTATTTTGACACATAGGAAGTAGTCATGGGAAAATGAAGATTTGGAGGGGCAAGTGAGCTCCAAATTCAAAAATTCCACTTGGTTTGGAAAGTAGACAGGACAGGCTTTCCAACAAGCACACTTGGGCACATTTTGGACTCCTTCAAGTTCCCAAAAACTAGCCCCAAAGTGGCGCAATGCATATAGAAAATGGCGCAATGCATATAGAAAATAGCGCGGCGCATATAGGAAAAAAGGCCCAATTTGCCTATGTTTCGCGAAATTTTGATTCGCGACTTTTCATAAGCGGGACCTCTCATCTACACTTCACTTTTTCGACACCAAGGGTGGCATTTAAATTATTTTCACTCCAGATGGGCATCTATCCAAGTGGCAAAGGAAGGCAAAGGGTCACCCAAGCCATTTTTCATGTTTGTGGCACTGCACCTGTAGCTGATGTTTGGCTCTCCACCTTCATTTTGTAATGATTCGAGTAACTCCCCAACCCTTGGGCGTTTTATCCCTTCATGGCACATTCTATATATTGTATGCAAACTATTTTCAAAGGGTTGGTTGGCTTGTAACTTCTGGGAGACTGTGGAAAAGAAACTCTATTTCTTCATTGTATTTTTACAGAGGATTAATGAAAGGTAACAGCTCTGTTTCATGAGATTCATGTGGTTGTGAGTGTAGCAAATGTGTCTCTTATGTTTCATATGTATCTTGTTATGTTTCATAGTTCATTTCATATGCATTTCCAATGAAATTTTCTAAGTTGGATAAGGTAGAATTCAATTTTATTGCTCTGCCTGAGGGAAAATTTCATGTTCAGTTTTCATTCTTTTGTTGAAAAGGATTCATGTTGTCCATGCCCTTTTCACCCTCTTAATCAATCTCTCCATTCCACACTATTTTAAACTAAATTGCTAGGCTTTCCGCCTATTTTGCCTCATGAAGTAATCTGTGCCTTTGTATTAAGTTCTTTGTTCATTGAGGTCCATTGGTCCCATACCATCCCAGAAACACAGTCATTCATAAAAATCACTTCTTGTATCCATATTCACTTACTAGCCTAACATAAATATTTCACTGTAAGTCATCTCAGGCCATTTCGTTTATCTATTCACTGAGTGTGACTCGGAGAGAGCCCTCTCCTATTCTGGTAGGGCTAGCTACCAGACTGAGCTTGGTTTGTGGTTACCCTGAATTTTTCCTTCCTTCAGCCTAAGGCGGATTTAGGTGCTAACAGTTTCCACTAGAAATCATTGGTGTATTATGTGTATGATTTCTTTTGTGGTTATGTATTATATTATGGTGATCTTAACTCTCTTTATGTGTTTCAGATTGAAAATGTTTAAAGGTTTAATTAATTGGTGAAAATTTAATAAGTTCCATCACTACTAATTCACCCCCCTGCCCTAGTAGTGATCTACATTTCCAATAGTTTTAGGATTTCATTTCATTTATTCTACTTCAAAATAAAAATTAGTAGTACTATTTAAAAAGAATCTAATAGAAGTTAACTTGCCAACATGGGAGAAAATATCACTAAAGTAAATTCCCTCTACCTGGGAATAACCTTTGTTCTACTAACCAAGCCTTATATTTGTCCACTTTTCCTTTTTCATTCAACTTCTCATTAAACACCCATTTGTTGCGAATGGGATTTATTCCAACTAACAACTCCACTAGATCCCAAGCCTAATTCTTGTCCAAGTTTTCCATTTCTTCAACCATGGTTTTTTTCTATAGTTTTCAATCCTCTAAATCCATTTCCTCCCTATTAGTTCTAGGATAATCATTAGTAATAAACAAAACAAAATTAGAATGGAAATTAGGTGAAGTATACCTTTTTGGTTGCTTTTTTCCCAAACCCATCTCCTCAATACAAAAGTTTATGGTTCTTCTTCTTTTGATTCATGTTATTCTATAAGGTTTGATTCATTATGCTTCAATTTAAATTATATCTTATATAGTTCTTTCTCCCTTGGTAGGACTTCATATTTGACAACATATTTGATTTCTCTAAATAAAACATATCAATTATACACTACCTGTTAACCATTCAATCCCTTCTACAGATAGAAGTGAACCATCTAGCCCAATGTGTTGGTCTAGTAACAACTGTGACAAAACAAGAAAACTTCCCTAACCTAGATCAGAATGGCAAATGAGAAAGGGAAATGGCCTACCTCTCTCCTTGCTATTCCTTGCATCCAAATACCTGCAAGAGAGATCAAAAGACAACAACAAGAGAGATCATAGCATATGCATTCCCATATAAGGTATACAACATATAAAGGATTATTGTACAAAGAAAACTATCATAAACAAGCTTATGGGAATTAAAACATGTTTTTTATTAATGATTAAATCAAAGAAGGAAGCATACAACTGGTGCCTTGATGTTGAAGGCCTCCTTCAGGATGGTTCCAAGTCCAAGCTAAACTTAAAAAGATATCCTTTCCTCTCTCACTAAAATGGCATAATCTAAGCACAATCGAGCAGAAGAATGGAAACCAGCAATGACCAACCCATTGAGGAAAGTGGAGAACAGATTTATAGTGATGGAGAGGATGTTAGAGATCCACCAAATGGGGAAGAAGGCCCTTATCCCAAAGGTAATACCCCTAAAGGTAAGATCAAAGGCTCTAAATGGGAGTCCTCGACCATATCTTCATCCAACAACTACCAGCTTGTTGTTATCGAGGCTTCTATTAAGAGAAACTTCTGCTCCATTTTTGGAGAAATTGCCAAAAGAGGATCAACATAAATTTTCCTATCAAAACTTATGCTGTCATGGCTAGCCACTAGTGACAAAAGGTTACCAACATGGATTTTCCTACTAAAAGTAGTGTTGGTCTTGCAAATTAGGTTTTTTCACAAATTTTTCCAGAATTGCTTCAAGACATTAGTTCTCCATCTCTTTAGGGATGTGTTGAGCATATAATTCATGGTGAATGAGTTTACACAACTTTTGTTGCTTTACGACATTTGTGACGATAGTGGCACAAAGGATGACACTTCAGGTATAGAGTTGGGAATGTGACAAAATATTGTGTAACAAATGTCCCCTAAAGCATGAAATAAGAACATGAAGTGATGGTTGAAGTGCTTTATTAGCTAAAGCAAGGAGCTTGAAAGACCAACGTCAGGAGACGTGAAAATAAAACATGATATAGTATATGACATCTCTGATATATACATATGCATGATAATACATCTGAATAGGCATCAAAATATAATAGATGAATCCACGATATGGAAGCAACCATACATATGAAAAGGATCATGTCTACGGATCCACGACATGACGCAACCATCCATATGGAAAGGATCATGTATGAAATCATGAATACTCAATAACTCCTCTCAACCTCGATTTTAACATATGAGATCTAGGGCCTTCTTATCTATCATGATTGAAGTATGAATCTAACCATGTGAATAGATGTGCTAACGTCAAACATGGTAGAAACCATCTGATTACCGTTCAATAATGTAAAGCGTTAACAGGCATGAGAGAAACCACCAATAATGATGATGTCCGTCAAGGTACACAAATACAATCTACAAGTGTGAATATGTGAGCTGAAGTCGAACACTTTCTGAATCATTCGATCGAAGGCTAGTGATGTAAGCCTATCATTGAACACGAAGAACTTGACATTGAGGCATGCAAGCTCCAAGGTACTAAAAGTGCATTTCTAAATCAACTTCCTGGATAATGAGTTGGAGTCAACAAGAAGTGATCTGTCAAACGAGGGATATATTATTTCCCACATCATCGACATGAAACATAGAATATCTCAAAATGATAAGAGTGATTCAGGATTGTTGTAGCGAGGATCACATCAGTATAAGACATTTGACTTTTGCAGATAGGACTTCTCTTGAACATATCGGTGACACGACTCCAGAGTTCAACATCACTGGACTCAAAATGGAATCAAAGGTTATGATGAAAACAGTGGTGATTGAATCAGAGGAAAATGGATTTCTCAAACCCAGGAAGGCAAGTAGCAAAGGGAGGATATGCCAAACCCGACATAAGATGTGAATGAGTGTCATGTTCAAGAGAGACATGTTGCCTTTTATACAAGGTACAAAACACACTTTACTTCCATTCGCACCCCCCCTCCCCCCTGCGTGCTATTGCTAACGAGTACCTATTTATTTTTAATCCCAAGCTTGAAGAGGATACCATATGTTTATCACATAAGTTCATCCTTCATATGAATCCATCCCAATAAGTTTAACGAGCCCTAGGAAGGAGTAGATCGGTCTCGTCATGGTGACAATTCCTATGTCGTTAAAGTTTTACATGTCCGATATAGGGGTAACTCAACATCTTTTTCATGTTTAGATAGTTTAGAAAAGAGGCAAAAAATAAAACTCCAAAGGTCCCTTTTCATAGATAGTCTCTCGAATCCAAAAAGGTAGAAAATAATATTCAAGAGAACCTCTTAGCCATGTTTGACTAAGGTGTTCCTTTTTCGTAGCTAGTCTATCTCAGTCGGAGAAGGGTTAAAATTATACTGAGTAGATGTCTCTTCATTTACTTTTACGAGTTTGAAAATACAAGTGCTTAATAATCTTTTCACATTTTTGGAGTCTGAAAAAAGCTGAAAGAGGAATCCACCTAGAGGAACAAGTGGTATAAAAGTATAGCAATTGGTTCTGGCCATGATGGAATTGCTCAAAACATGTAAAGGTCAAGTAGATGGCTAATAAAACCAGTCATTGCAAATGTTCCTTAGGCAAGGGTAAAAACAACCAAGTGAAAGAGTATAATCGGCCAAAGGGATGGTGACGATGGAATTAATAAACCAAGGTTCATATGGCAGAAACAGACTGATAAAAATGGTAATCACGAGAGGTAAAGTGGGAATGGTTTCATTTTTACACAAGCTTGAAAGATGGGAAACTATGCTTGAGTATACTTGAAGATGGTTTCATTTTTTCAAAAGCTTGAAACATGAGAAAAAAAGTGTGCTTTGATTTGGTTTCATTTTTACACAAGTTTGAAACAAATATAAACTATGGTTGAGTTTGAGTTTGCATGCCCCCATCATAATGACTCAATTTGAGGTACATGCCCCACAAGCTTCATTGCGTTCACCAAATCAGACTACTAGTTACTAGAAAGTGGATGGAATGAAGGCTCACTTACGAGATCAAGTGAAAGACTTGATTGGGGTTTTAAGAGATCTAATCAAAGAATCGAATTAGAAGGGGATTTGTTTCATTTTTTAATGAGATTGACATGAGAAAATAACCATTCTCATGACACCTTGTTTCATTTTTTAATGAGCTTGACACAAGAAAGGAACCATGCTCATGACACCTTGTTTCATTTTTTAACGATCTTGACACAAAAAAGAACTAGGCTCATAGGGACCTATTTCATCTTTTAACGAGGTTGACATAGTAAAATAGTTATCCTCATGGGGACCTATTTCATTTTTTAACGAGGTTGACATAGTAAAAGAACTACCCCGATGACACCTATTTCATTTTTTAATGAGGTTGACATAGTAAAAGAACTATCCTCATGGGAACCTATTTCATTTTTTAGTGAGCTTGACATAGTGAAATAACTATCCTCATGGGAACCTATTTCATTTTTTAATGAGGTTGACATAGTAAAAGAACTATCCTCATGACCTTGATCATGGAATATAAGAGACCATGGCTTCTAAGAGGTTCTCATAAGATGGGAGAACAACGCTCTAGAAGGGATGCATGTCAAGGGATCTAATGGAAAGATCAGGCTCCAATGCCCCTAGTACATGATGCACTATATCACTAACTAGATCATCAATAGACGCAGGCAAAAAAAAGATGGCCACATAATTAACCTGTGGTAGGGATGATACCACTTTCATAGATGGATCATTTAGGGAAGATGGTTGACCGGGATTCAAATTAAGACCAATGAACGAAAGCTGATCAATGGCCACAATTCTTCCTTCATGCAGGAAACATATCACACAAAAGAGAGAAGAGACAAGAGCTCCCATGACATAAACATAGTCACAACCGAGGAGTAAATTAAAATCTAAATGGACTTGGACAACCATCACATCAAGATAAACAAATTTTCCTCCCCAAGTAATGGGCAACTTAGGAAGGATCCCTAATGGTTGACTGGTTCCTTTATTAAAAGCTAACAGATTCTAGGTAACAGGCACAAGCTGCAGAGAACCTAAATCTTTCCAAGTAGTTGAAGACAAAATACTAACAGATGTGCCTTCATTTATGATTGTGCTAGGTACGCGTATATGGTAAGCCTGTATTGTGATCTGAAAAATCACATGAGAGGGAAGACGACATCTTGCCAGTCGACTCCAATCAAAGAAAGTGACTAAACTACTTAGAGGGGGTGCCATCCAAATGGGAGAATTACCCCCTTGCATTACAGGAACAGGAGGATCACCCCCTTAGATCGTGGGAATAGGAGGATCATTCCCCTGTATCATGGGAACAAGAGGATTACCCCCTAATTCTTTGGAATCTGAAGAAACCAGAAGAACTTCAGAGGTATTAACTTCACTCTCTACAGGATGGATATGATCGACTGAAAGCGGAATCGAGTCAACCATTTTCTCGAACAGTTGTTGGTCAAGAAAAAACTCATGGGAATCAGCTTTAGAGGGAGTGGTATTGACCAAAGGTGATTTTTAATCAATCACTTGATCAACTATTGGAGGGTTGAGGGAAAGCTTCTGATAACCAGTCAGAAGATGACGTTGAGAAGCAGTAAGGTTATATAACAATTTATAGGCCTCATCCATATAAGGACAAAGGTGAATATGATGATTCCCTTCACATAACCTACAAGGAAATTTAACTTTTCCCTTTTTCCCATGGGTTTTACTATCACTGGTTAAAGGTTTATCACCAGCATGATCTTCAGAGGTTGATGACGAAGTTTGATGGGAACCTATGGACCACACTTCTAAGACCTTGGGAATACTAGGGAAATACCTAAGAAGGTGGCCACCCTTACATAACATGCAAGGGAATTTCACTTTTTGAGGGTGATTGGAAGGTTTCTTTAACATCAATCGCATCAGTAGCAATGGTTGTTGGGTTTCCCCCTTGCTTATTTTTCTTCTTCTTAATCTTCCTTTTCTTCTTCTTCTTATCCACCTGGTTCCTAGCTTGTAGGATTTCACCAGATGAAGAGGAAGAAGAGCTAGGTTGAGGAGCAGTTTGGACATTTGGAACCATAGGGGTCAAAAATAACCCATGGTAAATCCAGGAAGGGAAAATGTTTCCATATAAGGAGCACCAATATTTCCGAAAGAAGGAAAAGGACTAGGATTCCCGTACTGAGAGTTTCCTTGATTGGTATACTTAGGAACTATTTCCATTAGTCTCGACCTAAGATTTACTAAGGATTATTTCCACAAAAAGGATGTTTTTCCAAGGTTAATTAATTGATTTTAGAAATCAACAAAACAAAATAAAAGAAGTGGTAAAACTAGGCAAAAGGGTTTACCAAGTAACTGTAGAATAGCTCTTGATGAACCAAGAAGTATGGGCATATAATCTCCCTAAATGTTGTGATCGACGTATCAAGTTTACAAGGTGGCCAACTCAGTTACCTATGGATGGATAGAAACCTATAGGGGGCTCCCAATATATACTTTATGGTACGTGGGAGTGAAGTCCATAGTAGTGTTGTCTAATGCATAACCATTTGATGAGAGCATTCCCATATACCTACTATGCGTGGAGCGCCTCCGATATATCTGAAATTACTAGAGAACGGTTCTATACACTTCCATATGTGGAACAAGATTTCATCCTCGAGATACAATGCTGGAAAATAATGACAACTCCTACGTTTAATGACATCGGAACACATCTCTAGCATAGACATCTAAATGTTTGTGTTAAGTTTCAAATTCCCCTTAGGTTAATTGAGGTATATTTTAAGTTTATCTTCAATTAAGTTTCAGTTTTAAGGCTCAAAACGATGTCACCTGAACTCCTATGTTTAACTATCATGAATGCAATAAACAAAGCTTTCCTAACTCGATCTTTCACTTTCCAAATGAAATGCAAAAAATTAAAAATGATTTTCACTTTTCCTAAGATGCACTTATATGAATTATGTTTTTCTTTTTGCTTTAAATTATTTAATGCAACTAATGCACCATTTATTTTTTAATTTTGGAAAAATGTGATCTATTTCCAATAATTAATTCCAAAAATAACTTTTCATGCAAGTGATCTAATGAAATTTTAACAAAAAGTAAATTTTTCGAAATGAAAACTAATTCAATGCAAAATTTATTCCTTTAATCAATGCGAAAGAGTAATCATTGTTTGATTAACAGAATAATCAATGATTCTCAAGAACAGAAGTAGTAAACAAAGATATCAATCGACTCAAAACTTGAAAAAACTCAATCAAAATCTGATTTTTTACCACTTCAAGCAAGAGACAATATTTTGCATTCCACAAAGAAATCATAAGCATATAGACAGAGATTGATGTAGATAAAGTAAAGAATAGAACTCAGAGACCAGGACACACTAGATTTTTCAATATAGACCCTAAAAATTCTCACATTCAAGGACCAGTGCTACTTTATATATCAAAACCTATGCTAACAGGGTCATCAATGCTACTTTTCATAGCAAAACCCACACTGACAACACTACTTTTCATAACAAAACCTGTTTTGTTCTTCAGCGTGGGTAAACAGTGGAAGACAGGGTTTTTAGCGCGATTGTACAGGAAAAAACATGTGATGTCAGTGCGTCTATCACTAATAAAACACGATCTGAGTGAGGAATTAGGAAAAACAAGAAAGAATCAGGAAGAAACTCTAGAATTCATACCCTATGACACCATCAATTCAGAGTACATACTGAAAATCAATCCAAAGACAGGGTCTTTCGATGGTTGGTTAAACTTAATGAGAAGGCAAAAAATGAAAGGGGGATGAAAAGGGTGTAGGCTTCACCAGCGGAGTCACCAATTAGTTAACCAAGAAATCTCTTCTACGATAAAAGCAATCCCTCTAGCCCAATGTGTGGGTCTAGTAACAACCGTGACAAAAAAAGCAATCTTCCCTAACCTAGATCAGAATGACAAATGAGAAAGGGAGATCGCCTATCTCTCTCCTTTGCGCTTGACCTTTGATGATGATCGAGATTTGTTAGCTCCCAGGCTCACTCCTTACTATTTCTTGCATCCAAATACCTGCAAGATGGCTCAAAAGACAACAACAAGAGAGATCATAGCATATGCATTCCAACATAAGTTATACAACAGATCAAGGAGTGTTGTACTAAGATAACTATCATAGACAAGATTATGGGAAGTAAAACATGATTTGTATTAATTATGAAATCAAAGATGGAGGCATACAACCAGTGCCTTGATTTTGAAGGCCTCCTTCAGGATGGTTCCTAGTCCAAGCCAAACTTAACAAGCTATGCCTTCCTCTCTCACCAAAATGGTAGCATTTAAGCACAATTGAATAGAAGAATGGCAACCAACAATGACCAACCCATTGAGGAAAGTGAAGAAACAATTTATAGTGATGGAGAGGAGGTTAGAGATCCACCAAAAGGGGAAGAAGGTACTTATCCCAAAGGTAAGATCCCTAAAGGTAGGATCAAAGGCTCTAAATGGGATTAGTAGACCATATCTTCATCCAGAAACTACTGGCTCATTGTTCTCGAGGCTTATAGTAAGAGAAGCTTCTACTCTAGTTTTGGAGAAACTGCCCAAAGAGGATCAACGTGGATTTTCCTATTAAAAGTCGTGTTAACAATGCTAGTCACTAGTTAGACAAAACATTAACAACATAGATTTGCCTACTAAAAGTAGCGTTAGTCTTGCAAATTAGGTTTTTTCACAAGATTTTCCAGAATTACTTCAAGACATTAGTTCTCCATCTCTTCAGGGATGTGTTGAGCATATAATTCATGGTGAATGAGTTTACACAAATTTTGTCGCTTTACGACATTTGTGATGTTAGTGGCACAAAGGATGACACTACAGGTATAGAGTTGGGAATGTGACAAAATACTGTGTAACACTACCTTTTTAGTTTATAGGTTCCAAAGCTTATAACCTTTCAAACCATCTTTATAGACAACAAAAACACATTTCTTGGCTATATTATCTAGCTTACTCCTATTTTCAATTTGAATCTGTACATATGAATTACACCCTTGGTGATTGTCTTAACCCCAATATGAGACTTTTTTAGTTTACATACCAACTATTTTTTTCCCTTCACTGTAAAGCCTTTTGGCTACTTCATGTAGATTTGTTCTTCCAAATCCCCATGTAAGATTGTTGTCTTCCCATCCATTTTTTATACTTACATTAAAAAATAAAAGCAACAAATACAAAAAATGTAATAGAATTTAACTTGGCAATAGGAGAGAAAATCTCACCAAAGTCAATTCCCTCTTCCTCAAAATAACCTTTTGCTACTAATGGAGCTTTATATTTCTGCACTTTTCATTCTCCATTCAATGTCTTCTTAAATAACCATTTTTTTCCAATGGGATTTCTTCTAGTTGGAAACTCCACAACAACCCAATTCTCATTCTTGTCCAAGGTTTCCATTTCTTACACCATGGCCTTTTTCTAGTGTTTCCCATCCTTTGAATCCATGACCTCCCTAATATTTCTAGGATCATCGTTAATAATAAATAAAGCAAAATTAGAATGGAAATTAGGTGGAGTATACCTTTTTGGTTTCTTTATTTCCAAAACTTATCTCATCAATACTAAAGTATGCGGTTCTTCTTCTTTTGAATCCTATTCTTATATAGAGTTTGATTCAATATACTTCAATTCAAAATCTATCTTTTATGGTTCTTTCTCCCTTATTAGGATTTCCTATTTGACAACATTTTTTATTTCTCTAAATATGACACATTGACTATACACTACCTTCTTTGTTTGTGGGTTCCAAAGCTTATGACCTTTCAAATAATCTTTATATCCAATAAATATACACGTCTTGGCGTTATTACCTACCTTACTCATACTTTCCTTTGGAATGTGCACACAAGAATCATATCCAAATGCCTTGAGATGTTTAGGAGATGGTGTCTTACCAATCCATACGTCGTGTAGAGTATTTTCATCAAATGTTGATGAGTGAAAATGATTTACTAGGTAACATGCATCATCCATTACCTCTTCTCGGAATTCCCATCCTAATCTGATACCATTGAGCATCTCCTTGATTTTTCCATCAATTCCATGTTCATCCTCTTTGCAACTCCATTTTTATACTATGTGTATGAATTAATATTCTAGCTTTCTATACTGCACTACTTACAAAATTCCTCATACTCGTTCCAATAAAATCTCCCACCATTGTATGTCCTCAACTCCTTGATTTTATTATTTGTTTAATTATCCAAAAGAGCATTCACTCGTTGAATTTTTCAAAGACTTTAGATTTTTTCCTTCGTAAAAATATCTATGTATTCCTCGAGAATTCATCTACAAATTATTCAAAGTACATATATTACCTAATGAAGGAACTAACACAAGTCCAAACACATCATTATGCACCAACTGTAATATTCCCTTTACCCTCATAGATCCAGAGGAGAATCTTACCTGGTTCTACTTCCTATATAAGAAATTCTCACAGAAATCAAAATCTAGAGAGAAATTACACACATCTAACCTTACCTTTACCATGTATTATTGGAAGGAAATTCTCTCTCATATGTCCTAGTATTTGATTTCACAACTTAGTATTTTCTTGAAAGACTATAAGATTTTCTCTTCCTTAGCTCTACTCTAAGGAACGATGGAACTATTGCACTAATCACTGATAATGCTGCCTAGTAGCTTATACAAAGTTCCAATCTTAACTCCCCATAATAGTACCATTACTCCTTGAACCATCTTGTAGGTTTCATTTTTAAACATTGTTTTTATACCTCCATTGCTCATCCTGGTTATAGAAATGAAACTTCTGGCTAATCCTTAGATATAAAGAAAACTAGGTAGTATTCTAATCCTTCCATCCACAAAATTCAACATCACTTTTTCTCATCTTATGATTATGGTTGTCGAGTCATATTCTAGGAAAATATCACCAGCATCATAACTTTCATACTTGCAAAATTTCTCCATGTAACGAGTCATATGAAAATATGAAAATGAGTCGACCAACCATGCCTCATGATCTGCATGTGTTCTTAAAAAATACCAATACACATTGCTTGTTAGCCTAAGGAGGTTTTTTCTTCTGTAGAAGAAGCATCATCAGATCCCTTCACATTCTCAATAATTGTGGATCTACAATTGTCACAACCGCAGGCCTCCTATGGTCACAATGTGCCTTTTGGGTGCACCACAATCGCTCAAGCATGCAACACTGATATGTTTCACTTTTTCCTCGTGGATTACATGGCTACTTCACCGAGAGTATGCCTCATAGTAAGTTTACTTACATAATCTCTATATCGCGTAGCAAAATATTATAACTCTTTAATATGGGGGAAGTAATTATTTTGTCACTTACTTCAATTAAACCTCTGTTCATATAAGTAGTAACAAAATCACATCATCTTCCATTAATAGAAATCATGAACATCATATGCAATACAATATCATCATCATACACATGCTCATTTCCAATGAAAATGACCCTTTAACCTTCTTCTTTTATTAAAAATGTATGTACAACAATTGATCAAGACAAAGGATTGATCCAAACAAAAAATAAGCCAAATCCCTTCAAATAATATAAATAATCCCAACCTCAAAACCTTGTTGATCCTAGTGGGTTACCCTACCACCCGACCTTAGGTCGTCTCAGGTCATCCTGTTCCTCAGCCAGTGCACTTAGTTTGGGCCATCTTCATCCTCAAGTCTCGCTTTACCGTAGGCTCGAGCCATTCCAAACTCTAATGTCCCTCCTTTGCACCTTTTCTTGGCTATGTTTGTCTCTTCTTTCTTGTGATCTGACTAGATATTTGGTTCTATTTTGGTTGTGTTCATTTATGCTCTCATCATGCCTTCGACCATTCCATCATTCCTTTACTTATATCACATGATTCCCTTTGTGCAACTTCATCTTCACCCATTCATGAAGGTCGAATTAGTTGGGCCAATGCTTGTTCCTTGTGATGACCTCAATTTTTCATTCTATAGTTGCCAAATTTCCATTTTGTTACACAACGAATTTCCATTCACCTTCACAACACACCCACCTCATGTTGATCGATGCCAAATTTTCGTTCTGCCTATCACTCACCCACCTCATCTCGGACGATGCCAAATTTTAGCTCAATCGTGCAAGTGATTCCATATTTCATTTTAGGGACTCATCCTACCACTGTTCCATTTGAGCGACCCTACTTCAGTATAACTTGTCCCGAGTTGACCTTGTCCACTTCTTGGTTGCTCATCTAGGGGCATTTTGGTCCACGTCTTGGGGCATCCATGTTGTTCCTCATGGTGTCATTTGGCCCTTCTCACCCATCATTAAGCCAAGTCAAGGCCTCGGTCATTCACATCTACAATGCCACCAAGTTTCCTAAGCACCTAATGGAAACTCAAGTGTTGGCTTTTCAACACCTTATGTTGGTGCAATCTCACCTAACATCCTCTTTTGTCACATTCCTTGTAATACCTTCATTGCAAATCATGCAATGGGGATGTTTCCAATGTTTCTCACCTTGGTTAAAGGTGCACCCAACTCTAGGGCCTAACAATAATGTTTCTTATAATGATCTACTTTTTCACATATCCAACATGCCTTTATGAATTTCCAAAATATTTGGATCTTCCTCTAGATTTAGATATCCTACCTTGAGGACTTATTTTTATTTATATCCTAAAAGAGTCCTCTTACATACAATAAATTTGTGTTTTGAATTTCCATGTTTTTCCATTTGATCTCTAATGATAACAAGGATGATAATATTTCATCGAAACTTAAAGTAGTTGCATCACTACTTATGTAAAAGACTAGGCTATCCCATAAGTATACCAAAGAACACAAAAAATTGGTAAACTTATCTTCATGTAAAATATTAATATCAATAAATAATAGCTAACTTAATCCAAAATTGATGGCATTCATATGCTCTTTTATTGACTCTCCACCTTTCATCATCAGGTTATACAACTTCTTCCACAGGAACAATTTTTTCATTAGAGATTTGGATTGATACAAAGCCCCTAACTTATTCTAAGGTTCCTTCATTGTAGCTTCTCCTGAAACATTCATTAATATTGAATTTGAGATACATAATCATATTTTCTCTTTTCCTTCTGATTCAATTTGGTCCAATATTTTGTTGACATCCCCATTAGTGTAGTACCTGGATCCACAATGATGCTAATTTGATCTTCCACAACTTAAAACACTTCCCATTGAATTTCCCAATCACTATCTTTGAATTTCTCTACATTTCCTTTCACCACAAGAATCAATACCATAGATCTCCCACTATAACAAGGTTTCCCATAGGCCTAAGCTGAAACCCTTAGCCATAAGGCATTCCCTTGAAGCCAAATTGCTCTAATACCAAATATTGGTTTTAAGCTTATATAGATAATAATTGAAAACATATTTTTAATAAAAATGAAAAAGATGCAATGGTACACACACATTTAATATGAGATTTTACCTTGGAAATCTAAAACCAAGAAAACCATAAATACTTTTCAATATATTCCATCTTTACAATGTTATAATAGAATATGTATATCCCACGACATCCATAAACCCCAATCCATTAATCTTGTTATAGTTCCTTAATCATAATTAAAAAAGCATGGGCTAGACCGTGATATGCCACAAAATTACTAAAAGCAAAATCTGTGTAGCAAAACTGCAAAAAAATTATGGAAAAAACTACTTTTTTCCACAAGCTCTACCCCCATGTGACCCCTCATTGCACTCGATACATATGCAGTGAGAAATTTTATTATAATGTATAGATGAGCAAATTGATTCAGATAAGAATATGTTTGTTCTTTTTTTAATAAATATTCTTTAATATTTTTTAAAATAAGCGAATATTTAATTTGAATTGTGTATTTAGTGAATTGTGATTTGTTGAGTTAGTGAAAGTGAGGCATTATTATTACTTCCAAGCATTCAAATTTATGCAATGATATATTTATGTTTGTACTCCTATTTTTATGGGCATTGTAAAAATGTTTGGAGTTTAGTATAAGTCTTGTGTGACTTTAGAGAAATAAATACCTATTTGTGGCTTCCTAACTAATAAAACTTCTATAATATAATAGGTTATGGTAGATTGTTTCTATCCCAATGAAATTTAAAATAAAAGTTATCATTACTCATATTAACTAAAATTTTTAATAAAAAATACACCTACTTATACCTTAGCTAATAAAACTTTGATAAGATAAAATGTTTCTCTCCATAAATTTAAAATACAAGTTTGTTTTATATGTATATATATATATAATTCTTTAAAATAAAATAACTAACAAATAAAAAAACCATTAAAAACAAAATTATTTAAAATAAATATATACTACCAAACACCTTAAAAATGAAATGTTCCAATAAAATTAATATCCAACATATTTCTAATAAATTTTGCAAATAAAACTAGGTGTAAGGTGTTATAAACAAGTTTCAATATTTTTGCATGGTCACAATATTTCACGGACATACTTATATCAACACAATGCAAGAAAGACTTGTTTTTTAAAACATGTCTTTAATAATCGAATAAGGGTTTAATAAAT
>APFE031110663.1:0-40304 GCA_000404065.3 Pinus taeda
ACTCCTTGATCACTATGATGAACATGATTTATTATATTAGCTATGCAAGTGTTCTTTGATGTGTGCTTGTTTGTGTTTACAAGTTATTAAAAGGAAACTCTTTGAAGTTGTTGGAGCAAGGCTGCCACAAACTAGCGTTGGACTTAAGGTAGGGTCTAAAACACCTCTTAGTTTTTATTAATGAATCGAAATATGTTTAGAGAAAAGTATATTTGCTTGTCCTGCTTGTTGCTAGATATCAATTGATTCTAGGGAGATCGGTCTTGTCCGCAAGAACGATTTATTCGCTTAACAGCCAAACCTCGGAATAATTAATTGATCAATAAATTCAATAATGTTTTCAGAATTAGCCACCTTGAGAGGTATCACTTTCACCCATTTGGTGAAATAATCCATAGTAGTAAAGATGTATTTATGTTATTTAGAAGAGTGATTAACAATCTCACCTATGATGTCCAGTCCCCATTTCTCAAAGGGTTGCTCAATGTTAACTGGCTGCAAAGGCAAGGCTAGTCTCTTTTCTCCCTGAAGTAGTTTAGCATACTTTGCATTTCCTGACATAAGCATGGGTGTCTTTGAATAGATTCAGCCAATAATAACCAACATGTAGGATCTTATGAGCAGTAGTGTCCCCACTATAGTGTCCACCAACTGGTCCATCGTGTAGCTCCTGTAAAAATTTCTCTGCTTCAGATTTCTCTAGACATCTTAATAAAACAGAATCATAATTTTTTATAAACAAGACATCATTCACAATTTGGTACTGATTAGCTTAAGTCTCGGAGCTCTTTTCCTTTTGTAATTGATTTCTAATGCAGCATAACCATTTTTAAATAAAAAATTAAATTAGCATATTGAGATTCAGTGTCAATGTGGCACACCTCTATAATTTGAACATTGTCACCTGAATCTTCATCAATTGAAGTGTTATAAGCTCTAGTAATTAATCTGCAAAAACCTTGACCCCTTAAAATTTTAGTTGGTTTTATCTCCAGGGTGTACTCTTGCAGAGCAGTAACCTAATTATCCCTCTTCTTTAATAATTCCTTTTGGATAAGAAATTGTTTGACCATAGGGAAAGGAACAATTACTTTTGTATGTGATTTTAGGAGAAAAGGTCTAAAATGATTTATTGACTTAAAAACGGAAAAGGCTTGTTTTTCAACCTCTAAATATTTTAGCTCGACTCCTTCTAAATTGTAACTAAAGAAGGAAATAGGAGCTTCAACTTGTTTTTCATTAGGTTGTGTCAATGTTTCTGTATAGGATTGTTCGGAAGAAAAAGTGTAAAGAACAAATTCTTTAGAAAAACTGGGAGTTGACAATAAAGGGGCATCTATGATTGCTTGTTTTATTGATTCAAATTATTTTCTTTCGATCTATCCCCATTTGAAAACTGACTTATTTTTTATCATAGTCTGTAAGGATAAGACAATTTGTGAAAAATCTAGGACAAATCATTTAACAAAATTAATCTGCCCAAGAAAGGATTGCATATATTTTTTGTTGTGTGGTAAGGGGATTTCACAAATCACCTTAATTCTCTCTGGATCTATACATATTCCCTCTTTGGACACAATAAATCCTAGAAGCTTACCTTCTCTTAGGGCAAAAAATGATTTTAAGGATTTAAGGAGATTCCAAATTTTTTACATCTTTCCAAGATTTGTTTTAAGTCATGGAGATGATTACTTCTCTTTTTCAAATAAATTGTAATATCATCTCAGTACACTAAAATTGTCTTATTGATCAAAACTATGAAGGAAATGTCCATGGATCTTTAGAAAGTGGCTCCAGCGTTAATCAGTCCAAAAGGAATTTTTTGATAAGCATATGTTCCCCACTTGGTTCTGAATGTGGTTTTTATTTTTTCTTCAGGTTATATGAGGATATGATTATAAACTTTAAAAAAAAGACATCAGCTCATAACCAACAACTGTTTTCAAGATTTTATCCATCGGAGGTAAAGGAAAGTTATCCTTTTCACATGCTTTATTTAAATTTCTAAAATCTATATAAATACGAATATCTCCATTTTTTTCCCTAACTGGCACAAGATTTGAGACCCACTTAGAATGTCTGGTCGGGAATATGGTTTCTGTTCAAATAAGATAATTACTCCTGCTGTAGGAGTTGGCTAAATATAGAGAGTCAGTTAACTGAGTGATTGGGTGGTTGAGTGTTTGAGTGTTGAGTCAAGTCGAGTTAAGTTATAGACGACTTTGAGTGTGTGATTTCATGTGGTTTCATGTCAAGATATTTTGGGCAAGTAGCTAGTTGGAAAAGGTTAAATACCCTTCACTGGGTTCATTATAATCATCATGTTTTGTGTGATCAATAGAAGAGCATAAACTCGTATTTTATGTGTGAATTCATGCTTTGTCTTCTCTGCCTTTCCAACAAATTGGTATCAGAGAGAGGTTTCAAATATATACAGAGAACAGATTTGCAGTAATCTGTAGTTTGTGTGAGAGGAGAGAAATTCATATTTTCTCGTTAACAATGATTATCGTTAACAGTAATTACCTTGTGCCGTTTTGCATGCACGAGGATTCCATCTGTGATTGGAAGCGTTAAAGGAGTAACCTGGCAATTAATTAACGTCGAAGGCACATTAATAAATCAAAGAACATGTATTTATAAATTACAAAGTCAACGTATTAAGATTTATCATAAGTTTATATATGTTGAGTGGGAATCATAGTTTATATGCATTGATTGGAAAGCTCGGAGAGCTCGTTAAAATATAAAGTTTTTTTTTTTTTGTTGGTTTTTATATATAAAGATTTTTTTTTTTTAATCTTTTATATATAAAATAATATCAAGAGTTTTCAAAAGGATTTTTTGAAAAAGTTTTCTTTTAGAATAAAAAAACTTAGGGTTTTATTGAAAGGGGTAATTTTTTTTTAAATTTACAAAAGGAGAAATCTTTTTGAAGAGAAATTTTTTGGAGAAAGATGGCTTTCTCAAATTTCCAGCCCCAATTCCCACTGTTTACAGGGAAATATTATGATGTGTGGGGCATTAAGATGGCAACCACTTTGCAGACTAGCAAAACCATTTACCCTGGCTATGGTAAATAGTAGGATCCCTTAATGATAAACTCTCTACATACTTGATTGGAATTTGACTTCCAACCTTTTCAGGGTTTCCAGGACAATATATACAGACGTAGTCTTCTACACTGAGACTACCTCTCATCCTTCCAATTGAGTGCACCCTCTCCCCCCTACGGGAAAGACCTGTAATGAAATAGATATCCTCTATTTCGATCCTTAGGGGCATCTGATCAATCACGAATGCATATTCTTCTAGACTACAGTAGTGGATTAGCAGCTCAAGAAATCGATTATTCACCTTCATGTTTGGAATTTTGAATAATTTCAACAAACTGCATCCTCTCAAGGCATCTAATGTGTTTTGATCCTCCATCACTTGGTTTTCAATGGCACTGTTCTCTCTTTCACACAAGGCAATTGTCATCCTGCAAAAAAAAGATGTTTTAAATCATTAAATCCATGTTTTTATTTTAAACTCGTGCACACGCGGGATCGTTATTAACACAATTGTGAATAGGGCCTTCCTATACGCGGGTTACAAGTATCCAACCCACGTGTACGCAGAGAAAAACCTCTAAACATAATTTCTTACAGTTAGATTTATGAAAAAACATCTAAAAAGCATAAAAAATAATAAAAAGTATGATTTGAGGGTTACCTGGAAGATTTGAAGCAATTTGAACAGTTGAATTTGACGGAGGAAGCTTGCTTGGGTTTTTCTCCACAACTCCTTGCTCAAAACACAAATGAGAAAACTATGAGTCCAAAAGTCCTTATATAGGTTGAAAAATGAAATTTTTTTTTTTTCTTTTGTGGGATTTTTGACCTTTTGGCTTGGAATGTTGGGATTGGTTGTTTTTACAGGATATTTTGGATATTTTTTGAGAGATTGCTTCGGTCCCATAACTGCAGACCCATCATGGCCAATATATTTTTCTTAGTAGCATATAGGTTAGGGAATATCACTTTCCCCTGCACTTTGCATACTAGCCTCCATACTGTGACATTTTTTTCCATAGGGTTGACCCCATGATGTCTTGATTCATAAACCATTTTCACTTGCTGACTTATAAAATCATGATATGATGGTAGAGCCAACCTTTACATAGGCATCTTAGTTAGATCCTCACTAACATCTGTTGCCCATGCTGCTATATTGAGTAGGCTCAAGAGTCCTCTTTAGTCCCACCATGACTTGTGCGTTGGAGACTCATTCTCTTTCTTCTTCACTAGTTTCTGGCTTTGTACCCTAGAGGCTCATTTGTGTTGAGTTGTACTACTACATTGCATGTTGACTATTTTCACCTTTTGGCCTTAAGCTGGCTTCACTTGGACTTGTGTTTAAGCCACCTTTTGACCATGGCTTTTGCGAAATCAACCTTGCAATCAATTAGCCTCTGCAACTTGACACACCCTTTTACCCATGGAAAGAAAATTCATTTGAGTGTCATTGACCAGTTTTTGTCACCTTGCATTGAGCATAGGAATGTTCCCCTCCCAGGAACTAGAGAATCTACTTTTTGGACACTTGTTCTTTCCACTATACTATAGAATTCTTTTATTCTTTTTCAGGCTTCATAAACATGAAAAAGACAAAAAAAAAAATTATATATCCCAAAAAGAGCGGGAACGAGACATTATTTCCATAATTGATGGCAACTAGAGTTAGTTGTCTCGCCCTTAAACAATGCACTCAAAAAATAAGTCTTTCCTCCATTAGGATGGGCTTTAGTTTGACTTAGGAGAGCCTTAACCTTGTTATCGAGTCAGTACTCCTCCGATTGGTTGTATCTTCCAATCATATGGAGAGTTTGCTTATGCCTCCTCCATGACAAACTTATACAAAGTTATCATATGCTGCAATGTAGTCACACTTGAGCCATGTTTTTGTTCAAGGGAAGTAAACCTAAGTTGGCCTCTCTGTCATGTCTCTTGACCTATTTTTTAGTCGGCCTTTCCTAGTTGTCAGAGTCGTGTTCGTTATCACATAAGCTATTTGGTCCTTTGATCGTGCTAGTTTGAGAAGGTCTCCATTAATTTCTTGTTGGTGGGTATTTCTCTTATCGACTATAATACATTGCTCTGAGAGCAGGTCTAGAGCCGTACCTTGGCCCTATTTTCATTATTGATAGGTCACCTTGTTCTCATCATCAATCTGTATCATGGTTCTTTGACTGAGTGGCTTCCCTTTTGTTTGACATCAGCTTTCATTATCACACATTGGGATTCGTTCGGTGCCTTGGTTTCCATTTGACCTTATTGGTGGATTCCTCACCTCTGTGTCAGCTTTCATTATTGGTTGGTTTATAAGGTTTCTATCATGCGCTAGCTACATCTTGTGTACACTGGAAATGTGCTTCAGTTGGGTTACTACATCTTTATTCATCTGATTCCTTCCACATTATTGGCCTACGGGTTACACTCGCGCTAGATTGATGAAGGATTCCCTAATGCCTTCCTTCTAGCAGATATTTTCCCATCGACTTCAACTCATTGCTCTAGGAACAAGATCTAGAGTCCATTTGGAAGTAACTTAGGGTTTGCAATCATCAGTGGCAGAATCCTTTGCTATCGACAGTGAGAAAATATCATTGTCTCCTGATTGATAGATTCTTCCAAGTGTTCAACTACAGCTCATTTATTCACACTTGTTAGATTGTGTTGGATACCTTGGCTCTCATCATCATTATCAATGAGTAGTCTCGCGTTTGTTAATGGTATACATCAATGACCAGTAATCAAACCATTTCTCACATGGTCGACTCTAGATCATTTATTCCCATTGTATAGGAATCTACCACGGTAGTCGGTGAAGACTTCAGGTTTGCATCAACATTTCTTGGTTCACTTGTCAGTTGCTCCTATTTCTTCTAGTTGACACCATTCACCTTATATGTTGTGGTTCCTTACAATGACATCCTATATGTTGAAACCCGAATTGCAATGTAGTACCACTTATTCCACCATTTGAATTGGTGCTTTTTGGATCAATTTATGACTTCAGTGATCAGCTTCCTACTTCAACATCATTGATCAGTTCTTTATATGTGATATTCAAACATGTACTTATTTGGATATGATCAAATGGTCCATTATGTATTTTTAGTTCCATTATACTTGTATGCATATTGGATCCGCTTTTGTACTTGACATGTAGACATCTTTACTACCTCTGAGCATGGGTATGCCCGCCTCAAATAATAGTTTCTTTATGATCTCTTTCACTGGCTTGGTAGGCTGAATTCTAGTGAACTCCTCCCCGATCTCGACATGATTTCTTCTATACACTTAATACATTTCAACCATCATGTACCCCTTCTAACCTCATATATTAGGGGGCATCTGTTATAACACCATTTACCACTCTTGGTAGATCTGATGCTTTGGTTATGGCCTAGGTCAGCCCTTCCTTTCGAGACTTGGTCCAAATTCTAAAAAATAGTGTTTTATTTCCCATATGCTACTTTTCCCTGTGTTAAAAGAGTGTACGCGTGGGTCAATATATACCCAACTCACGTATATGTGTTAAAACGCTTTAAAATAATAAATCTCCTTAAATTCGGGCAGATTTTACGAGTTTTACCTATTACTCACCTATTGCAGCCCGTGGCCCAACTATTTCCCAACCGAAAAAACTAATTTGGAGAAGTATAAATAAACCTCCATGGGAGGGCCTAAAGGAGGGGAAGAGATGAGATATTTATATTATAGTTGATTGATCCCTAATCAAGTTTGAAGAAATTCCTGTGCCTCCTGCACTCCCCAAGATTTAGGAAACTCTTGTTTCCTCTTTTGAGATATCCTTCATCCCTCTTATGATATCCTTGTCTATATTGATGGAGGAATATTGTTGAGGTCGGGACAGGACATATCCAGAGGACGGTTCTACTTGGAGCTAGAGGAACACACAGGTTGTATTTTTTCACCTTTTATTTAGCTTACATCAATAAACAAATGTTGTTCTATTCTTGATATTTATTGTTTTTATGCATTGATCCATGTTGTGATTTGTTTATAAATCTTATATTAATGCGTAATTGTTCATTTTCTTATATGATCTAACGTATATATCATGAACATGTTTTCCATTATTGTTGTTGTATATGCTTTTCTTGGATAATTTATAGGTTTCAAAGGCATCGGAAGAAGCAGAGGGTTTGAACTCTGTAGGATCTGTTATGCTCCTATACCGATAGGTGTCATATTTCATGGTTAACTTGATGAGCTCTGTAATATGTTCATACCTTTCCTTGTTGCAAAGGTTTTCCATATTGTCAAAAAATCAAAAAATTTAAAAAAAATGTAAAGAGGGTATACCCTAAAAGAAAAATCAAAGGGTAAAAAGAATAAAGTGGTCAAAAAAGTGAAAGAAATGAACCCCAAACAAAAATAGAATAGGAAAGTGTGCAAGTCTAAATGCCACTATTATTTCATTTTCTGTAATAAGCAATTGTGTGCAGATTGTTAAACTTTTGCCACAATTGATGAATAGCCAAATAGCTTAAACTTGGCTAGTTCATCTTTGAATTTCATGTTGTAGAAATAGAGAATAAAATCTGACCAAACTGTTTAAACTTCGCAGATAAGTAGATATGTAGAGTAAATAAAAAGGAGCTCAACAGTTTAATCTGAGCCCTTGGATGTAATAAGTTTAGACTTAGGTAGGCTTACCATGTAAAAGAAAAGGATGATTTGATAAGGGTTTGCCAGTCTAAGTGCACCCAAATAAAGAAGAAAAAATGTTAGGTTAAAGTAGATAGGGTAGGTAGATGGTGTTGCAGAATGATACTTGTGATGAAAAATGTCTCTAAATGTGTTGATCTTTACTTTTATCACAAGTGCAAGGCAGACATTACACTTGTACCGTTCAAGCAAAACAAGGTTAAATAACTAACTTCCATTCACATTTTTCCCTAAAGATTCCACTAATTTTCCCTAAGTATTAAGGTCTTTGAAAATCAAAGGGGCTCAGAGCATTTCTCTGACTTCTAGAGGGACTGGACCCTCGGCCCAATGATCTAAAAAGCCCAAGTACTTAAAATCATCCATCAATCATTCATTTCATTTCATAAAGTTCGCCTAAGTGAAAAACCTATTTTACTTACGAAATACATAATATCACTTGAAAACCCCTTTTCCAACTTTAGCCTAAGTTTTAATGTGAATTTTTAATGTTTCCTTAGCACTTATTTTCATTTTATTTCATATCAACTTCTAACAATTATTATATAAATCCCGAAAACATTAACCCATTCCCCGTATTATTTAACTATATGAAACCCTGACATCTTATATATCCCGCCCCTGGTTGAATACGACCATAGTCATAGTTTAAAAAAGGATTAATGAATTAATCTGTAATTCATTAAGAACCTAATCCCCCCTGCTCCAAAAAATATGGGATTAATTAACCCTCTAGGTTTATTAATAACCATCCCCGCCATTCATTAATCACCCCGATATAATTATTAATCTATGTAATGTATCGGGCCTGCACAAATAAAGTTTCGGCGTCTCCAATGCCCATCTGCCGTCCGATCACTCCCTTTTCATCCAACGGTTGATGATGATATCACACCCCCCTGGTGACCGCACTTTAACTCGCAATCACCAGGCGATTTTCCCTCGTACTCCTGCCACACGTCACGCAGTCGATGTGATTGCTCGCCCTCCACCCGATACCACTTAACTCCAAAAGCGGTGTGATCGCGTACCGCTTACCGCCTCCCACTAACAACAAAACTTCACATCATCAAGTTGGCGCCATCTGTCCACTGTTCATTCAAAGCTTACCCGCCAATATCAACCGTTTACCCGTTTAAACACAAACACCCTAGTGTTGCTCATTTTCACCTGATTGTGCAGTAAAACCCTTTGTAACCCAACTCCGCCACCTGAAGCCTCTGTTAAGCAATTCGAGCATGGTTTACCTTCCAGAAATCATTCTAGACTCACTCCACAAACCTCTCAAGCTCAAATGATACCTTTTGGACCTCCCCTGCAAACCAATGCTTTCTTAATAATTTGTTTTGTTTTACAGGTGATAAGAAGACCACATCCTTCGATAAACAGTCTTAATACTAGTCATAAGACGTGTTTACTCCAAGAGTGTTATCAAATCTATTCAAATAGAGATGGAAGATAAAACATACAGTTGAAAGACAAGCAAAGGAAACAGGAGATTAAACGATTTATTGTTGAAACAGATAGTAAAAACCTAAATTACACATTGAAGGTAAAAGGACACAGTAAAGAACAGTCAAAGTGTATTAGGGTTAAAGAGTATCATATTGAAGACCAAGTCAAGTAAATCAATCAGCATGAAGATAAACAGCAGGGAAGACAGTTACAAAACAGAACATACAAATTCATGACAAAGAGAAGACAGATGAAAAACAGAGCGGTAAAAGTAAACAGTAAAAGTAAACATGAAGACATTAAGGGTTAAACAAATATGAAAATACTTTCACCGGCCACAATGAATTTTATCCAAAGTAAAATTGAAAAACAGTCAAAAGAAGTTTAAGGTTAAAAGATGAAATTAGAGCAAAAATGGTACATTCTTCATAAATTTCCTCTTTAAGTCATAGTTTTGCAAAAACTATTGTGCCTAATACAAGAAGTATTTTGAAAAACTGGAGGAGTTTTTGTTCCTAACATGCCAATATACAAAAACCTATCTCACTTTTTACACAAGTATTACCAAGAGGGAGATAAGTGCATGTCTTCATAGCCTATTTTTCAATTTGTGCAAAGTCCTGTTTTTGACATCTTATTGCAGAGAATATTGTGAACAAGTGGAGATGAATTTTGGGAAACTGAGAGAGGTTTATTTCAAAAACATTCTTATCTACAAACCCTCTTTCACTTTTTACATATCTATCACGGATTGAGATATACAAGCATATAATTGGACCCTAAGTTTGAAGAATTTCTGGGGTAGAATGCACAAAGGAAGGATGTAGTTAGTGACTGGGATGCCTCATCATCAACTAAGAGCTATCAAATTCGAATTTCTCTTGTTTTTCACCATAAATCCATAGAAATAGTGCCAAATAGATTCATTAGTTTTGAATGTCCTTTATTAAAGTTCTATTAATGTAAACAGTTGGAGATATTTGTGAAACTATTCTTGATATTTTTTCAAGATATTTCAGTTTACAATTAGTATAAATACTTCTCCATTTGAAGTATTTTGGGTGGATTCATATACATTGCTATAATACTAGTTTTTTGGAATAAAGTGTTGATTAGATCAAATTTTGTATGGTTTGTCGGACAAAGAATTGATGCAAAGGACTTTCCACAGATTTCTTGAATCAAACACCGGATCAATAAGTTCTCTATATCTTATGTTTTAAATTTTCCTTGTTTCTTATATCATCTATGTTTCATATGTGAATGATAAACAAAAAGAGTAATTCAGAATATGCTTGATTGCACTCTGTCTTCAAACATTATTATTCTCTATGTTTTCTTCTGAATTAGAATAAACAGTGAAACCTTAATTGCTCTTGTTTTCTAATTCTTTCATTTTGATTATTACTTAAAGAATACTTAACTTCTCTTTATTAGTAATCATTTCAAGTTCCATTTTTCAAATAGGTTGAAGGATTCTTAATTGCTCTTCACCCATTTTGAAACCATTCCATTTATTCCAAATCGTTGTTTGTTCTCTATTTGACCATCTTGCTCTGTAAAACCATCCTTTGTTAACAAACCAAGTCTAGTTAAGCCATCTTCCTTGAATCCATTAGCCCAACGGCCTAAACTACTCAGTCTTACCCCTTTGCTATTGAATCTCACCACCCAAACTCAAACAAACTCCTAAACTTCACAACTAGCCTAATATCTTTAAAAAACAAAGCTAAAACTTAAAGAGAGAGCCCTCTCTAGATACAGATTGGCTAGAATCTGTATCTAAAAGATTCGTTTGTGGTTACCTCATCCCCCTTTCCCCTTCTTACAACTTCTGCGAAAACCTGAGTGATAACAGGATCTACCCAAACGTAGGACCTCCAGGTAAGGACACTTCTTCCCAGTTCAATAGTTAGAGAATTTAAATTGTTTTTCTACACATTTCTTGTTGTTGTATGCCCTCCACTCTATTGGGGTTTTCAACCCAAGGCCCTAGGTTGTTCTTACCTGCAACATTTTTAATTAATTAATTCAATCTCATTGATTTAAAGTTAGTTAAACTAGTTCCAACTGATGGAGGAACTAGTGGGAGGTCTAGTAGTGTGGTGATGCCTGCATTCCAATGGGGTGCTACCTGTGGTTGACTGTGGTGTTTCCTGAAGTACAATGGGGTGTTGCCTGAAGTGAAGTGTGGTGCTTCCTGAAGTACAGTGGGGTGTTTCCTGAAGTATAGTGTGGTGTTGCCTGAAGTATAGTGGCGTGTTACTTGAAGTGCAGTGTGGTGTTGCCTGAAGTGTAGTGCGGTGCTGCTTGAAGTGCAGTGTGGTGATGCCTACAGTGATCAATCAATAAACTGAAGATTCAGTCATAATTAACTCATGCATGTCAAATTAGAGAAAGACCTAGTTGAGATTGGAGTTTAGGGACAATGTTATAGACATATTTGGGCACTGCAACCCCAATCACATATGTCTATAAACCAAGGGATTCTAAGTCCCTAAAAGTGTTGTTTCATACCCTAAAGGAACAAGGCCAGTTGATTACATCATCTCCCAGAAGTTCTCCATGAAAAATTACTCAGAACTGGTCAAAACTGGATCATCTCACTTGCTCTATGGTCAGGGTGCGATGCATCGCACCTACTACACACAGGAGGTGCGATGCATACTAAAAATTCCTTCTACAGGGTGTGATGAGTGAGAATAGACAAGTGGCAGAAACAGTTTGCTAAGTGGATGACCAAGGAATCTTCTAGAAACTTCTCATATGACTCTTGCCTCTCAGAATTCGCCTAGGGATGAGTAAGAGATCAATGAAATCTCCAAGTGGAGCCAAGAACTATCAGTGGAATGACACTAATAAAAAAACCCAAATCTGACTCACACCTCTGCAAATATCTATATATGGATCCCTCATCCCAGAGATCCAAAGAAGAAAGGCTGAAATATTGTATCTTGTAAGGAAGTGATGTTGGTTTCTTGGTGGAATATCATAGTGTTGAGCGATCTAAGCTTTTCATGAGGTGAAGAAGGGCTTTTATGCTCGGAGGATGATGTTGGGTCAGATCAATGGGTTGTAATCCTCTCTTCTAATCTCTATATAAATAAAGTTATTCAAGTTTTCCTCCACATTCTTGTATGTTTGCTAATATATGCATGTATGTGGTCAATACATATCTGGTCCTATATTGTTTACAATTGTAGATCTCTACACTTTGAAGGTATTATGCTGCTTTGACTTTACAGGTACTCTTTGAAGCGCAATGGTCAAGGGAGGAGTGGCAAAGATCTATCAAAGGGGGAGAAGGAACAAGCAGAGAACCAAGCGAAAGATCGAGGTTGGTATTCTTTGCTCCTCTCCTATCTATTTCTTGTAAAGGAAAGCGAAAGTATCTTTAATTTATTTGTTTCTAAGATACCTACCCGTCTTAGTGGGACTAGCAGCTCTGCATAGACACTAGATTTCCCGATAAAAAAATGGTGATTCCACTGGGGAGCGAGTAGTTTATTTGCTTGTCTATATTTTATTGCTTTATATACTTACAGACGGAGCTTGAAGTCAAGCCAGCTAACCTTCGAACTGCATTTGCTATGTAAGTGCAAAGTAGATCAATGCTGCTTCAGTCTATCTCTGAGTTTTGTTTATAAACTGTACAATTGATTTGAAAACATCCTAATTTCCCTGGTGGTGGCTCCAATAGCCTCATTAGATCAGCCCCTGTGATTTGCATTTACTGACTATCATTTGCTGGGCTTAAATCCCTGAACCGAGCTGCAAACTGTGACCAAGAACCCAGTTGAAGTCTCATCCCTGGACCATCACACCTTCTCTTCTTGGGAATCTGGATGTATTACACCTCCTGTGTGCAGTAGGTGAGATGCATCACACTTTCCCTGTGTTACAGGTGCGATGATCAGATAAGACCTCTTCTGCTTCCAAATTTTGGTTTTTTGTTCACTCTCTTCAGCTTTATTCAGGAGTTTTGTTTTCTATGATCAGTAAACCACTGTAGAAACTCCCTTCCTTTACATGATTCAACCTCCATAGTACAAAGAACTGTAAATGTTTTTATGTATTGTTCACCATTTACGGTCCTCTTTTACAAAGAAGTAGCGTAATCAAGTTGTCGTCTTTTGATTTGAAAGTGTTGCAAGTGTCATTTTCAGTCAAAGAAAAGAATCTTATTGTTCTTGATGGTCGATTACACTGTTACTCTTGTATTTGATTTGAATTAATAGCTTTTCAAGTGTCGAAAGCAGTTTTCAATTCAAAATCCCAAAGTGTCGTCGTTATCTTCCTTTCGTCTTTTGAAAAGAAAATCATTAGTAATGTCGCTTGAAATGATTCAAATTTGTACGTAGCATTCTTTTTGTCATTCAAACATTAAGAAAGCAACAAAAAAAATACATACACGTGCATTTGCATTTAGACTACTTGTTGATTTTGATTTAGGACAGTGCAACTAGTGTGTGCTCTCTGCTCTATGTTGAAAGAATCTCATTTCCCTTTCCTTAGTAGCTAGGATTTTCATTGCAAAAAGAAGATTAAACTATTGTTTATCATCTTAGATATCATTTTAGGAATTGTATATCTACATCACGCAGTGAAACTGAAAGGAAAACTTCTTAAGAAATATCAACTGTAAAATAAATTCAATGAACATAAAAATGCTTTGGAACCTAATGCACAACATTTAGAAGTCTAGGCTAGAGAGGTATTCCGATATCGTAAAGCCTAGTAACTATCGCTTTCATTGTTGGTTGGGTGATTCCTCCTCTTTGAGACGACAAGTGCCAGTACAGACTTGTGCTCCCACGTACCATCGAGTATATATTGGGAGACCACAATAGGCTATATCCTTTATCCTTAGGAAGTCGTGTCTGTCGCCCTATCGATCGCAATGCACTGAACACAGCATCCGGGAAGATTGACTGTTGTACCACAAAAAGTATTCTACAGTTTTGTGATTGGGTTTGGTAATCCCTTTGTCTAGATTTCCATAGTAGTTCTCTTTTGTTCCTTTTTAGACTCCTTAAAAGAAAAGGTCCATTTGAGCACTTGTCACTTCAGGCTCATTAAAAATCGAAGGCGACTAGAGTCATCTTTTGTTTTTTCTCGACTCTTAAAAATTGAAAAAGCAAGTTGTGTCAAAGTGTCTAAAATTTATTTTAATCGAAATAACGTCACTGTTCCCTCGTTGGTCTTAGGTTGAGAAAAATGGAGTCCACCAAACAAGGATTTCCCCTTGAGGGAAATCCTAGTCCTTTCTCCTCTTGGGGGAATGTTGGTGCACCTCATATGGCCATGTTGTCCCTCCCATGACTGACAATCGGCTTGCCAATATGGCTCTTCTCGACCTCTGTCATTCAAACTACGCAATTCCTGAGCAATCAAGTCAGCAACTAGATGATACTAGAGTTACCCCCCAACCTTCTGCATCGCTCGTTTCTCCCTCCCCTCCTTCCTCTTCGCTTGGTAAAGCTGGTAAAGCTAAATACCAAGTAACTGAGAAGAAGAAGAAAGGGAAAGAGAAGGAGAAGAAAAATAAGGAGCCAAAGGTGAAAAAGGGCAACCGTGCATCATCTAGCGAAAATCCACACACTGCACCATCCAAACCTAAATCTCCATGTGTCATTTGCAAAGGAGACCACTACCATCGAGATTGTCCTTGCATCCCTCAGATCTTAAGGGACTGGTCTCCTCGTTTGCACAATCTAATGTCGTCAACCATTGATGATCATGTTGAGAGTACACCGTCAACTAGCGAAAACAAAGTCTCTAGATAGAAAAGAAAATGCAAATTTCCTTGAAAACTGTGTGAAGGCAATCACGACATCCACCATTGTCCCTTCCTGGATAAAGCTAAAAGAGTCTTGGATAACCGTCCTGCTTCACCGCTACGGCTTCCTCCTGGGTACAAGAAACTCTTATCGAGTCCATCACTAGTTGAAAATCCGGCCGATACAACTTTGTGGTCGGTCGAAGCATCTATCATTGAAGATAAACCATCTGAATCCATACCAGACGAAAGTCAAAAGGTTGAGGTGGCAGTCGACCCAGCCTTGTCTTCAAAAGGCCCATCTTTAGATGATACAATCACCAAAGAGAATGAGAACGACACCATTCAAATTCTTTTCGTAAACATAGACTTCGATGAACATGGGGGCAATCTACCCGTTCCTTTACGGCAGGAAGGAAGGTCGTCAGGGTCATATCCGACCGTTTATTCGGCCCCACCTCTAAGCAACCTAGTCGTTTCCTTCGATTGGAATCTACTAGGCAGACCCCATTTACCGTCTAATGTACCATTCCAAATCATTGTACAAGCTTACAGAATGGTCATGGTCGGTACCATCCTAGATGAGGGGGCTTCTGTGAGTATCCTTTCCTCAACTGCTTAGAAAGCGCTTGGTTCACCATCGCTTCTGCTTGAGATGTGAAATCTAACAGGCTTCGATAAAGGAATCAGTCGATCGTTAGGGATCCTTCCAAGTTTGCCTATAACTTTGAGAGGGAAAATCGTGTATCTGAACTTAATGGTAGTCCAAGGACCTTTATATTATAATCTACTCCTTGGGTGCGACTATATTTATAGCATGGGATCCAGTGTTTCCTCACTCTTTTGAGTAATGTGTTTTCTGCATGAAGTCTGAGTGGTCCAGCTCATAGACCAGCTTTCATTCCCTGGCTCACACATAGCTAATAGTCAAATGCCATCCCTAACTGGTCTTTTCACGCAAAGAATGTCTCATCAATCTCCAGTCCATCCACGTGAACAATGCTAGTAATTCGATGGCCATGACTGAAACCCAGGGGGCATGCACCCTGGTCTGCCTCAACAGGAAAACTTCAGGTATAGGGTAGGTTTCCACATAGGAATATGACTAGTCTAACACGCCCATCCATTTAGGAAAATGGGGTTAGACTGGAATAAGATACCTCTGTTAGAAGGTAGGCCTTTCCTGATAGAACAAATGTTTTGTCTGCAAATTGAAGGGTAACCTGGAAACTCTACTTTGCTATACCTGGGGGCATTCAAACCTTTTTCCATGAAAGTGAAAAGCGGCCAGCGTAATGTTAACCCCATAGTTTTGCTGACTTCAACCACTTAGGTCGGGTGATTGGTCGGATCGACCGTTCACCTTTGCAAGGGCCAGATGGCACCGGCAAAATAAAGGAAGAGTTTTCCTACCTAACCTCAGTAGTTAATTAACCCCTAGGACAGTAGTTGGTCGTTCCTAGCTTGCATGCGAAAGGGAGCGGAGCAAAGTTTCGAATGGTGCAAGCTCCTTAAAAATTGAACCTATCAGTAAGATATCCTTATTATAAGACTAGCACGAGCAGTTTTTATGCAAAGTTCAAGCTCGTTAAAAATTAAACCTAAGCAATGAGCAAGTGTTCCCCCAAAGTTTAAGCTCATTAAAAAATGAACCAACCTCTGGTAAATAACCATTGTGAATGCATTATCATCAGCTTCTGAGCCTTGGTCATGTTCTTACCAGCACCTCCACTTTGTTTAACCAATCATACGCCTCCATTTGATTGTTTACCCTTTTGAGGAACAATTGTGAAGAGTGATTCTGTTAGCCATCCTTGTGACACTGGTGTGATTAGAAAATTCCAAGCCTTACCTGGAATTAGCAGCTACCCAAAAATTTCACTCGTTCCTCAAAGACGAGTCTCCTTTATGCTCTTTTCACCTGACTCGTAAAATATGAAAAGATTGTCGAGCAGTTGGCCTCTCCAGCTCGTTAAAGCTACCAGGAGTGTTATCCCTCCTCTAGATTTTAATCTTTTTGGACCTGAGGGATTATTACACAAAAATATCGAGCGCTTGTCTTGTTCGGCTCTTTAAAACTATCGAAAATTCATCCCTTTCATATTATTTTATACTTTTTCGGACTTAAAGGATTATATGAAAAAAAAGGATTACTGGAGTTTCCTTTCCGTCCCTTTCCAGACTCTCTAAAATTGAAAAAGGACTGAGTTGTATTTGTCGTTAAACTCGTTAAAACCAATAGTAACAAACTTGTCCATGCAGACAAGAACGAGTTTCACTGTCGCTAGGCTTGTTAAAACATAGCGACGGGTTTGCCCGAAGGGAAAATTATAGAACAAGCATATGTTATCCTCCTCAAGCTTGATAAAAATAAAGAGGTACTGGTCAGCAATGACAGGGGAAAATTGGGAATAAAACTTGAAGAAACTTTATTGGTTGCGAGTTTCTCTTTAACATGACATTTTCACTCCATCACCATGATTGAGTCGAGTTGGGTTATTCCGTTCACCGGTCATATTACCATTGGTCCACTGTACCATCCATCTTTGGGGTTAACGCTACTAATCCATTTCAGTGTCGCTGATATGTTCAAGAGAAGTCGATCAGAGAATTCACCAACCCATCTTGTGTCTCATCCGCTGCAATACCTTCACACTTCATTTCTTCATGACCGCCACCCTGAACCCTGTATCATCAGGTCGTTTTCACCTCCACAAAATCATTTGCTCCATTCTGTGTTGTAGATGTGGGATTCCTTAAGGCCCTCCTACGATGGGTCACTTCTTGTCGATGACAGCTCATTATCCAAGAAGTCAACCTAGGAACAATCCTTTTAGTACTTTGAAGCTTGCATACCTCAATGGCAAGTTTCTCACTTCTGGCGACAGGTTTACATCAATGGCCTTCGACCGAAAGATTTTGCGTGGTGTTCGACGCCAAGTCCCATTTTCACACCACGTGAATTGTACTGTCGTACCTTGAGGGTCATCGTCATTATCAGTGATTCCTCTCATTCCTGTTAACAGCTTACATCATTGGCTGCTAATCAAACAATGTCTTTCCATGTTCGACTCCAGAACATCTTTTCACATGGATCGACTTGTACTTCGGGTGAAGATTGGACGAGTTTGAAGACCCTGGATCTAGTTTCATCCATCCAGGCTGCGATATATTCAGGAAAATAAAGACATCAAATGTACATCATTGTTGCACAAATGATCATCTGAATCAAAGGATGATGGCTCTATCAGAATCATCAATCTGCTACACAGATAGTTGTTTGTCCTATGTACATGAAAATGAATTTATAAAGCTGAGTATGGGAATGCCTGCCTCAGCTAGATCATGAAAATGTTAAGAATATAATGTATTGTATCTTATTACAGGTTGCCTTCCAGTTCAAACCTCGAATCCTCATGATAAAGCATTTCACCCGACATCAAAAGATTTTCGACCTCATGCTTTAGGGGGCAATTTTTATAGACATATTTGGGCACTGCAACCCCAATCATATATGTCCATAAAACAAGGGCTTCTAAGTCCCTAAAAGTGTTATTTCATACCCTAAAGGAACAAGGCCAGCTAATTACATCATCTCCCAGAAGTTCTCCATGAAAAACTACTCAGAACTGGTCAAAACTGGATCATCTCACTTTCTCCATGGTCAGGGTGCGATGCATCACACCTACTACACACGGGAGGTGTGATGCATACTAAAAATTATTTCTACAGGGTGCGATGAGCGAGAATAGACAAGTGGTAGAAACAGTTTGCTAAGTGGATGATCAAGGAATCTTCTAGAAACTTCTCATATGACACTTGCCTCTCAGAATTCGCCCAGGGATGAGTAAGAGATCAATGAAATCTCCAAGTGGAGCCAAGAACTATCAGTGGAATGACACTAATAAAAATCCCAGAGCTGACTCATGCCTCTGCAAATATCTATATATGGATCCCTCATCCCAAAGATCCAAAGAAGAAAGGTTGGAATCTTGTATATTGTAAGGAAGTGTTGTTGGTTTCCTGTTGGAATATCATAGTGTTGGGCGATCTAAGCTTTTCATGAGGTGAAGAAGGGCTTTCATGCTAAGAGGATGACGATGGGTCAGATCAATGGGTAGTAATCCTCTCTTCTAATCTCTATATCAATAAATCTATTCAAGTTTTCCTCCACATTCTTGATGTTTGCTAATATATGCATGTATGTGGTCAGTATTTATCTGGTCCTATATTGTTTATCATTGTAGATCTCTGCACTTTGAAGGTATTATGCTACTTTGACTTTACAGGAACTCTTTGAAGCGGAGTGGTCAAGGGAGGAGTGGCAAAGATCTGTCAAAGGGGGAGAAGGAACAAGCAGAGAACCAAGCGAAAGATCGAGGTTGGTATTCTTTGCTCCTTTCCTATCTATTTCTCGTAAAGGAAAGTGAAAGTAACTTTAATCTTTTTGTTTCTAAGATAGCTACCCGTCTTAGTGGGACTAGCAGCTCTGCGTAAACACTAGATTTCCTGATAACACAATGTACTATCAATTGTATAATCATTCAAATTAAACAGGTGGTGCATGTATCTAGAGGAAGGCCTATGAGGATTGCGCAATTCATAATTGAGGAATTTCCCAACTAAATAGGGGCTAATTCCTTGAGGAACAATGCAAGGAAATATGTACTTGGACAAGCAAGAAATTGGTTAAGTATTAGCCAAATCTTGTCTAGGAAGTAGTGAGACAGATGAGATAGTGCAGAGGTTGCTCAGGCTTGAGAAAAGTATTGTAATCTGCTCATGTTTTCTGACTAATGCAATATATAGATAGCAGGGGTTTTTAGCTATGGATTTCCCCAAGAAATAATTGTGTTATGTGTTGATTTAATTCTTTATCTTGTATGCCTCATGATCGTTTAATTGCTTCTGTTGACGAGTAGAGTAGATTCAAGTCAATTGTTTTAGTATATTATAATTTGCAGTTTGAATCTACAAGGAATTTCTACATCTATTTCATTAATATTGCTTGTTGTTGTTATGAATGCAAATATATGTAATGAGGAGCCACCTTTTCAAGACAACGTTGACTGATGTCTATGGACTAAAGATTGAATCAAAGAGCATAAAGTGGAGCATTGTTGTATTCAGTAAATGTTAGAGGCGTATCCCGCTTAAAGGATCTCAAGTTTCAATATTGGAACGAGTTTGTTTCACTGAAAAATCATGGTGAATTAAGTAAGGCACTTTGCATTTTTTTGGATTGTTTCACACAATGGCTTTGCCCACCATATCTCCATTATGATCCTACACTAAGCACACATGGTGTGGGCCTTGTAATACCTATTTCACCTTTGTTTCAAGCCATCCAACTCTTCAACGAGGGTCCTCATGATTCTAACCATGAATGTGGCCATATGAATTCCTAAAATGACCCTGCCACCTCTTAGAATCTAGAGAAACAAGTTTTTGTATATGGATCCTGGGGTGAAGGTAATTTTTTGGATAATTATAGTTACCAAACAAGAGATTGATGATGAAGATAATGATTTAGAGGATCTAGATAATCTCAAAATTATTAAAAACAATAATGGAAAAATATTAGGGGTCGAGGTAGGGAGCAGAATGTTGAGAATAGCTGCAAATCTCACAAACGATAATGCAGAGAGAATATTGAGTACCCATGAATATGTACTATTGTAATGTTATGCATCCAGGTGTGAGAGGAAATTTGAATTGATGCAAAAGCTTACATTTGGAGCAACAATGTTGAATGATATGGGTAGTCCAATTTTGCTTGCAAAAATGGATGGGGACAAACACACTAGGGTCGCTTCCAATCATAATGTCAAATGATATCCCAACTTGCTATTTTTTGTTAATGATACTTCACATGTTTATACAAGAGCCTTTGGCATAAACGAAGTTGTGATTTGGATAAAAGACAATATTAGAGTACCTACCATGAGGTGATGTTCATGAGGAAGGACAAAAGGGCGAATATCTATTTCCATTATCATTGTGTCAATTTTTGTTATAGTTTTGTGTGTTTTGTAGCTTCCAATCTCTTTCCATCCTTGTGAGAAAATATGTTAGAAGTGATTTAAAAAATGTTTAATTGAATTAAAGTATGCATTTGATTTTCAAAATTATTTGGAGTTGGTATACTAAACATGTTGAGCCTAGTCAACGCAATATGTGAGTGTGATTTTGTTAGAATTGAACTCTGTAACAATTTCCATGTGAAGAAGAGAAACTCCAATATGAGTATTGAAATAAAATGAAAATAAAGACACTCATGTTGTGAAAAATTGCAGAGGATGATGAAGAAAAAGATGATTCATGAATCATGAAGGCATCAAAATATATTAGTTGGAGCAACAACAACAATGAATAAATTATGATGGTGGACAACAAAGTGAAAGTTTGGATGAGTTTGTGGAATAAACTCATGAACCTTTTGTAGTACATGTCATACATATGTTTGTAAGCAAGTATATAGAGTTATATTTGAGTTGATGGAGTCTCTGGTATCTCCATGAATGTAGTTTTAATTGTACCTAAGTTATACTCCAATAAACTACTTTGTTGTATAGGTTTTTGGTTATCCATAAACCACTTTTGGTAGGGTCTACTGAGAAGACCCTGAGCATGGTTGAGGCTCAGCCGAGAAAACTCTAACCATGATTGAGGGCTAGCTAAGAAAATCCTAAACATGGTTGTGGGTAATATGAGAAAACCCAAGATGATGATGATGATGATGGAGGGAGAGGTACGTGTATAAAGACATGTTTATTGAATGAACCATGTATGTGAAGGGACATCCTAGTAGACCAACGATTGTATTGGTTGGGTACCAATACATTGAAGTGTATAGTTGTTTATTTATGTGGATGTCAACATTATGATTTTGTTTCTAAATACTAGGTTGTAATAGATGTTGACTTTGCTTTAATCGAGATTGAGGAAAGTAGTCATTAAGGGGGAGTGTTAGAGCATGTAACTCCCACTTGTCTCAAAGGATATTATTGGTCATTATATGTATAGTTCTAGAAATATTATATTCTTAATAATTAAGATGTTTTTTAGGCCTAGTAGATGAAGAGATTCTCTCCAACTAGTTAGCCCTATATGGGTGTGTGGTTGAGATATTTTCTCAACCAAGTGATTGTGTGTCCATGATATTTTGTTTATCTTAAGACAACACTTATGTATTTATATGTATTATTATTTGATTAATGTACTATGATTATACACCATCCATTTATTCTTTTGTATATATTATGGTAGCTTTTGATAAAGATAGATCCTAAAATATTTATATGAAGTAATTTCCTCCAAGTTAATATTATTATGCATGAAAGTAGTGTAAGTAATCTTATAGATCTAATTATCATAACCTTTGTTTTCTATATTGACAACCATAACTCTATTATACGAAAATCCTTTACTGTAATAACTATTTAATTTAAAAAATATTAATTTTATAATTATAATGTTTTTTGTATGTAACCTTGGAAGTATGTTGGATTTTATTTTATGTAGGAAGATTTTATAAATATATTTTTTGGTAAAAGAAAAAAAATAAAAAATATTTGATTTATACTCTATCAAATTGAAATACATTCACATATTAATATTTCTTTTAATCTAAATTTTTATCTTATGATCATAAATAAAAGATGTTGGAATATTTATATTTTTATTTCCTTTATTCCACTGATATAATTTCAAATATTAACTACCTTACATCTCTAAATCCATGCTTACCTTTTCACATTTACCTAATACAATTATGAAAATACCATGTAAATTATCAAATAAAAAATGACATTGTGAAAGCCCACGGAAGCACCTGAATTAACGATTGTTATGATATGAATCATTATGTAAAAAATGAAATTTCAAGGTTCAAAACCCATTGGGCCAAGCCAACTAGAAAAAATAAATTACATCATGTAAATCTATGGTTACCCTTTCACATTTACCTAATAGAATTATGAAATTACCATGCAAATTATCAAATAACAAATGGCATCATGTCATCAAAGGAACTTTTTGATGCTACGATCAACACCCTCTAAAATTTTTCCTTCACTTGAATTTTGGAGCCTAGTAATTATATTACGATCTTTCATCGCCATGGTCATGTAATTTTCAATTGAGGTTGTGCTAAGTGTTTAAGTCTTGTTCCATGTTTCTAACTATCAAAGTCACTTTCTCACACATACTTAGTCCTCGATGAATTCATAAGTGCACTTCCTTCATGTAAGCTTCAAAAGGCATAACGATGTCAATCAAAATAGTGCTTGCATAGATGGAATTCATGTGTGTGGTCCATGTTTGTGTCTTGTTCAAATTATTTTCCCTCTCTTACTCTATTTATCCCACACTTACCCATTTTGGAGCTCTTCTTGGTCCTACTACTCAGTGCAGGTTATGAAAACTTCAATCATTCACCAAGTGATGAGAATTTTCTGTTCATGAGACTCATTGATGAGATCTCTCCTTCCTAGACTTGTGCACTAAGTATTCCATAAGGACATCTCATATGGTTTCACATTTCAGACTTTCAAGGCATGGTCACCTGTCCCGTTTGGCTTGAACTGACTTATTGCACTAAGTTTAAATCAGTTATGCCTTGCATAACACACTTCTAGAAAATAATGGCCCTTTGTGGAAGCAAACTATACAATGCAAGATCCTCCTCCCTTCACTATGTAGTGAGAACCATTCTTAAGGTATGCTACTTAACTTTTTGTTTCCTCCCTTTGTGAACTACAAAATTCCCTCTTCTAGTTAGTTCTTGTGGGTGCATAGCTCTTATTTAGTGAACAATATGCCACTATTAAATAAAACTGCCCCCAATAGAGGGATGTCCCTTCAAAAGAGCAATTTGGGAAAACAAGGCACACTTCAGGAAAATAAGGTGCACTTTGGGAGAGTAAGGACCCTTTAAGCGCACTTCAGGAGAACAAGGACCCTTTGAGTGCACTTCAAGAAAAAAAGATCGTTTGTCCTTCCAATGCATATATCACACTCGCAAGCAAAAGTCAAGCATCCTTGTCCACTATTACTATGTCTTGCACCCTCACTACCCCTTCCAAAGCACATAGTGCATCCTCAAGCAATAATTGGCCATCCTTGTCCATTTAGCCTCTTTGACACATAGTGCACTATCAAGAAAAAATGATTCCTCCTTGTGTCTTATGGCTGCACCTTGCGCCAAAGAAGTCTCTCTCTCTCTCCTTGAGTGCATGACATACTTTTAGTAAACAATAAGGACATCCCTTTCTCACTGTTTGGTTCAACTGCGCTTTCATTGTCTCCTACTCCTTTGAACCTAGCACATGATGAGTTTTAGTCAACAATCTCATCACATTGTCCCTTTCACTTTCCCACTGTGTTGGACCTTGAATAAATCCTTATCATGGCGAAGTCTTAGTGAACATTGGTGCCTTCCTCAGTGTTGTATTACTCAAAAACCCCCCATTTAATTTTATTTTAGCTATATAATAATTAATGGGGACCCTTTTTAATTTTAATAAAACTTTTTAGTTTCAATAAATATAAGGCAATTTTTTAATTTGTAAATAAAATACCCTCTCACATGAAAGTTTCTATTATCGGAACCCACATATCGTAGGTCCAACCTTAAAAATGTTACGATTAATAAAAACTTGATAGGCCTTTTGTTATTTAAATAATGTGTTATCGAATCATTTTTTATCATATCATTATATTATCATAACTTTCCTTATTTACGATAAAATCATTTTCCGATCAAACATTCCCGATACATAAAACATAAAGTTAAGTGGGCGCTTCCTTTTAAAATTAAATACTTTCAAGAACTGTCAGCCCCTCAAACTGTCACTTGGCATATCATAATTCCCAAACATTGTAACTTTTTAACTGAGCCATCTCGAAACTTTTGATATCCCAAACTCATGATACTCAACACTTATGTTATACCAAAATTCTCGATACCACAATCTTTCGATGCCTCCCACTTACGATATTCGATATCTTTGATATCCCTTCCCTTCAATATCCCAAACCTCTGATATTCCTGTCTTTACCCATATCGATACTTTTCATATCAGAGGTCCGCTCTTTAAATCCTTAATATTCCATTTGTAGATATGAAACTTCCGATATCTCTTCCCGCCTCCAATTTTAGTCATTATGTCTTTTAAAATGACATATCAAGAGTCTTAAATATCGTAATTTTTAGTGTATGACCAGGTGATTTCTCCAATAAAATTCTTCCAATATGTTGATGTGTGTAGAACCCACGTGAATTCACAATTTTCATTTAATATCCGAAAAGTGGCAAATTTATGGTTTTTGAAATTCTAAATAGCCTTATTCATTACAACTTGATTTTATCATGATTTTCTCTTTAAGACAGGAATTGTTATGAAAATTTGTTATTTGCACTAAGGTCTTAATGATAAATAAATTATCATTTAATCGTGTTTTTCCATTGCATTCTAGTCCCGATAAGCGCAGTTCAAAAGATATGTCTAAGGTAGCTAAAGGAAAGAAGAAACCAGTTACTCAACAACAGTCGACTGCTTCGTTAGCTAAAAATATCGATAGGCTAGGGTTGTTTTCTGACACACTCTATTCTTTATATGTTGGGAGTTCCTCTTGGGAATATATCTATCAACTATTTGAAGATGAAGGACCTAGGGTCACTCAAAGATCAGTTACAATTGAGGATTCTACTCCAGTTTCTAATACTACCCAAAGTGATGTCACAAATTCATTTTTACACAGAATTGTTGCTCATTCCAAGGTCCTTCCCTATATAGATATAATTTGGTGGGTCATGGAAAACTTGAACATTGCATATAGGAAATTCATGATAAGGAATGATATAGTCATCGACTCTTTCAATGAAAATGATTTTAGTGCAACGTACCATTTTCCAACACCTCGGTGCAAATATGACAAAAAATATGTTGAGAAATTCATGAGAAACATTGATCATGCATCAAAACCCATAAAGGAAATTATAAGAGACCCCAAAAAACATAAGCGTGAGGATAAGGCAATATATGTAGTAAAATCTCTCACAAGTCCTTATTGTCAAGTTGCTACCATGGTATGTAGGCTCTTTTCTTATACTAATACTCAGAAATTCTTGATCAATGGACTTCACTAACTGATGTTGCCTCAGAAGGATATATATTAGACTGGGGAAATATTTTATTTGATAGCTTAGCCACTCAAATTCTGAATTGTAGGAGGAATCATATAGTTTCAGAAAATGTAATTCCTCCATTTTATATGAGTTCCTATGTAATGGATACCCTGTGCTTCACTATAGATTTCACCTCTCTGGGATGGAAATGGACCTTAGAGGACCCAACTCCTATTCATATATACTATAATATCCTCTGGGACTCCAAATATCATCCTAATCTATATAGAATGTGCCAGGGTGTTATGTTACATATTCATCAAATTATCTTTAATAGAGAGCTCCTAGGGTTTCCATGGAAGTAGAGAAAGATTTGCTCAAGGTTGGGAATTGGTTTGGTGAGGAGTGGTTTACCTACATCTAGGTCTTTGGTAGTATTTCTAATCCACATGATTTGCCTTTGCATGTCCCTAACAAACTGATGGATTGTGAGATAGCATACCAAACCATAGGTAATGGCATTTATAGAGTATTGAAAGAATCCAATAAGAAAGTATGGCCTACCTTACCTTTTCGTTGTGGTTTGTATACCTTAGAGAATTTCAAACATGCAGCCATCGAGATGAACTCTATTTTAGAGTTGAATTTTCCTACTATCCCTAACAAACAGTATGATCTTCATGGAATTGTCAAGAAGGTTATTGCATGGTCAAGCATCATGAAATTCTCTCATTAACAAGATTAGTTTGATAACGTCTTTGAAAAATTTTCCACCTATTCAATAGTTTCCAAAGAGAATACAAAGAATCTAACTCCATAGGAAATCAATCAATTTTCCCAATACAGGGAACCAAGAATATCTTGTTTACCTTTCGACTCATTAAAACTTCCACAGGAAAGCACAACTAAAGAAAAGGTTACAGTTATTACTTCTACATGGGTTACTGTGATGCAGGGTCAGGCCTGCATATAACCAGGATCTTTTCTCCACTCATGCATGCGCATAAACATGCATCTCCCAAAGTTGCTCAAATAAAACTCCAAGTCCGGAATTTACACATGCAAACTCTTCAACCTGTGCTTCACCATACTTTTATAAGCAACAACTTTACTCCATTAATAACTTATAAAATCTTCAAGATTTACCCTACTACACACATCCTGTAACAAGCTGAATTGGACTATATCTCTTGTCCAGAAGCTGCAACACCAACAATGACAGATGTCCCCCAAACTTTATGATAGCATTCGAGGGCAGCTCGCATTAAATTGACATTTCCAAGCTGTAATCAACACCCCCATCGGTCATATCAACGATCACCTGTTGTATAGGCTGAATAGCAAACAAATACTATACAGTCTTCCTAATATAGGAATGATAAGGAAGATGGTTGATGATCCGATAACCCAAGAGAGATTGCTGGTCAATAGAAAGAATAATCGCACCTTTTACATTCCAGTCGGGCAGCGTATCGGAATCCCCCACGGCTATCACCTGTCATCCCCTGATCTTCACCAATTGACGGATTTAACGTTAACTCTGGAAGAATTGCAGGTACCAATGCATCGATGCACGTTAGGGAAAGGGATCGTTTCCTTCTCTGTTTCCCTAGATAGCAACGACGTCGATCTTTAACACCAGATCCGATTATATTACGGTTCCTTGCGTTTTATCACAAGTCGGTGGAGCTCGCCCTTTGATCAGATCACAGTTTCTTTGCAGACCCGAAGAACTGTAGAAATTGCGCTTTATAATAAAGCATTTCAGCATTTGGAGCGCATAAATTAAAGTTTCAAAGGCTCTCTCTGGTGCCTATATGAATTGGACTGTTGGATTAACAACCATACTCGTTCACGTCTATCACTGTTCACTTAAGAACATATTATAATGCTTGGCGGAAACAGAGTTCTACTCTGTCATACAACAATAAAATCAAAGTACTGCCAGCGTATTAATGGAAAGAAAACGATCAACACACATAGTGAAGGCATCAAGCCACGAATAGGAAGCGATTCAACTCCTTTTAATACACAGCGCAATCACTATTGAATACTTCCACCCATACTAACAGAAATTCATGGAATTCTTAAGAATACCGAGAGGAATTTTCATTCATAATTCTTCTGGCAAGCTCCTCTCTCTCTACCGAGAGCTTTAGCTGCCTCTTTATTTATATATAATAATGGATAGGTCTTCTCAGATGTTATATTTTACAAAAGAAAGATTTTTCCTTTTTACATAATGATTTAAAGCGTGAAGCTTTATTCTCCACTCTTATCCTAATTTTAACTGAAAAAACATAGAAATTCTATCCCCAATTTTTCTCCTAAACTATTTCTCTCATATCCCTTTTATTTAGAAAAAGAATATTTACATAATCCTTACTTTCCTATTTTATTAAAAATAACAAAATATTAAAATTTATCACACCCCCCTTTTATCACATATTTACAAATGAAAATGGTCTTGATGCTCCAGCATCATACACCCAACCTTAAAATTAATCATGATCCCCTGATCATGTGTTCAGATCTGTGTATGCCTAGATCCCATATCTTGTGTTGTAACTTTCCACTTGCCACTGCTTCTTTCTTATGTTCTTCTCCAGGTTTCCACACTTTATGCTGCATCGCTCCATTGGCTGTGCTCTCGCAATCTTCTGTTGTCTTCCTTTTGCTGCTTCTCTTTTGTTTCACTGTTGCTGGTCTCTTCCGGGATTCTTTCACCATCATCCGCCTCATCACTTCAATTTCTCTGTCTAACAGATTTTCTCCAATATCTTCAATAAAACCTGTACTCACAAAACAATTGTTATAATAAAAAATATAAGGCTTCAGTGCCTTGTACTCCTTTTCCAGCATTTCAATACATTGTTCTGAATCCTCCTCCACTATCAGCACATCAGTATGCTGATCCAAACTTTCCAAAGAATCCTTTGAAGAATTCTCAAGACTGTCAACCAGTCTTCCTCTCATATCATTTGCTTCCATAATGTCCTTTCCCTCTTTTTCACTACACTGAACTCTTTCTTCTGCAATCTCCCTGTCATACTGTGGATTCTCCAACAAATATTCTAATAACACAATTTCTCTGTAGCATTGTTGAAGCACATCATCATCACTTGCATTCACACATAAACTTTCAATTGGCACAAAATGTTCAACAGTATCAGCTGTTACTTCCCTTATCTGTTCTTCAGACTGATTCACTTCTTCTGCATCCATAAGAACTTCCTCTTGAACTGTAACAGTTTCACAAGATTGCACATCCTCCTCAGTAAAACCTGTAATCACATCACAATTGTCAGCTAAAAAAATACATGGTTTTACATTATCCAGCTGATCTGTATTTGCCCAATAACTCAATAAATCATCAATGATCTTTTCCTCTGTTTCACCAATGGAAACCTCCTCTGCACCTGCAAACATACACAACTCATCAGTTTTAAAACTGCAAGACTTTTTAGTCTTGATTGCTTCCTTTAACACTTCCCTTTGATCAGATCTACATGTGGAATCTTCAAATTCCCTCTCTGGCTCAAGAACTCTAATTCCCTTTTTCAACAAGGCAATCACAATTTGCCTCAACCTCCTCTGCAATTGTCGCCAAATCGCTCTCTTTCCCTTCAGTGGAAAGAGCCATTTTCCTTTCTGATTTTCCTGCTCTTGCAACCATTCTTCTAGTACCTGCAATTGTACCTTTATTTCTTCAATCTTTCTTTCTCGAACTTCTGCAGTCATCTCATCTCTGTGGCATTTCTCTGAACTTCTTCTTCCTCTAGAAAAATTCCCTCTGCCTCTTGCATCACCTCCTGTGGTTGCATGCTGGGTCGAGCTACTGCTAGCTCCTTCTTTAGGTGCTGTAGATCTTCCTCTACCACCTTGACTTCCTTTTCCTCTGAAAGTCCCTCTCCCTCTGGCAGACTACTTCCTCATGAGTTTCTCACTCACCATGAGTTGTACTAGCCTCTGCAATAGTAATCTCTCTTGCTGCCACTTACCTCACCAAGCTCTCCTCACTCAGTCTTTTGGTAAGTACTGGTTCACTGTCTCTGGAAACTTCTTGAGCACTCCTCTGCTCTCTCTAGGCTATCTCTTCAACTCACTTTCTTCTTCAGGACACTGCAATTGTCCTCCTTATTCAGCCTTTAGCTGAATGCCAGGTTCACTGCCATCATCTTCTCTGCAACCATAAACTTCAATCATAAATTTTAACTCAAAAAATCATTTCACCTTTAAGATCCTGCATGATCTTGTCTTCTTTCCACTTCTGCAATCTTCTTCACTGCATTTGTGTATGCTTGCATATTAAATTTAAAAATCACTCATCACATATTCAAAGAAACATACTTTAGTTTTTGACAAAACCTTTTGTTCTCATTCAGAGAAAAAAAAAAAAAAACAAAACAAAACAAAACAAAAACAAAAACAAATATCTTCAGCTGAGCATTCCAGCTCTGATACCACCTGATGCAGGGTCAGGCCTGCATATAACCAGGATCTTTTCTCCACTCATGCATGCGCATAAACATGCATCTCCAAAAGTTTCTCAAATAAAACTCCAAGTCCGGAATTTACACATGCAAACTCTTCAACCTGTGCTTCAACCATACTTTTATAAGCGACAACTTTACTCCATTAATAACTTATAAAATCTTAAAGCTTTACCCTTCTACACACGTCCTGTAACAAGCTGAATTGGACTAATAGATATCTCTTGTCCAGAAGCTGCAACACCAACAATGAGAGATGTCCCCCAACCTTTATGATAGCATTCGAGGGCAGCTCGCATTAAATTTACATTTCCAAGCTGTAATCAACACCCCCATCAGTCATATCAACGATCACCTGTTGTATAGGCTGAATAACAAACAAATATTGTACAGTATTCCTAATATAGGAGTGATAAGGAAGATGGTTAATGATCCGATAACCCAAGAGAGCTTGCTGGTCAATAGAAAGAATAATCACACCTTTTACATTCCAGTCGGGCGGCGTATCGGAATCCCCCACGGCTATCACCTATCATCCCCTCATCTTCACCAATTGACGGATTTAATGTTAACTCTGGAAGAATTGCAGGTACCAATGCACCGATGCACGTCAGGAAAAGGGATCGTTTCCTTCTCTGTTGCCCTAGATAGCAACGCCGTCGATCTTTAACACCAGATCCAATTATATTACGGTTCCTTGCATTTTATCACAAGTCGGTGGAGCTCGCCCTTTGATCGAATCACAGTTTCTTTACAGACCCGAAGAACTATAGAAATTGCGCTTTATAATAAAGCGTTTCAGCATTTGGAGCGCATAAATTAAAGTTTCAAAGACTCTCTCTAGTGCCTATATGAATTGGACTACTAGAGTAACAACCATATTCGTTCACGTCTATCACTGTTCACTTAAGAACATATTATAATGCTCGGCGGAAACAGAGTTCTACTCTGTCATACAACAATAAAATCAAAGTACTACCAGCGTATTAATGGAAAGAAAACGATCAACACACATAGTGAAGGCATCAAGCCACGAATAGGAAGCAATTCAACTCCTTTTAATACATAGCACAGTCACTATTGAATACTTCCACCCATACTAACAGAAATTCATGGAATTCTTAAGAATACCGAGAGGAATTTTCATTCATAATTCTTCTGGCATGCTCCTCTCTCTCTACCGAGAGCTTTAGCTGCCTCTTTATTTATATATAATATTGGATAGGTCTTCTCAAACCTTATCTTTTACAAAAGCAAGCTTTTTCCTTTTTACATAATGATTTAAAGCGTGAAGCTTTATTCTCCACTCTTATCCTAATTTTAACTGAAAAAACATAGAAATTCTATCCCCAATTTTTCTCCTAAACTATTTCTCTCATATCCCTTTTATTTAGAAAAATAATATTCACATAATCCTTACTTTCCTATTTTATTAAAAATAAAAAAATATTAAATTTATCACACCCCCCTTTTATCACACATTTACAAATGAAAATGGTCTTGATGCTCCTGCATCATACTGATATCCTTGAACCAAAATGTGCAGGGTCTTCTTCTTCCACTCACACTGAATGTCATTTTCCAAGTTCTAAGGTTGAAGAGATATTGGAACAATGTAGCGAGGTTTTAAAAGGAAATAAACCTGAGGTTTTGAAGACTCCTTCACAAGAGAAGGTCTTAGACACTTCTGAAACTTTAGATAAGACTCCGATTACAATAAGGACTTATGATAAGACTTTAGAAATTGAAGACATGGAAATTATACCAGCATTCCTGACCTCTGAGGTCATATTAAGAGTCGAAGAAAGAAAAGGAATATTGATCAATCCTTGGTCTTGGTCCAAGGAAACACCTCTTTTGAAGTAGTATGGAAAGGTTCACTATCCACTCTTGCAGAGGAATTGGGAAGCTGACTCACTCAGTTCACAGGAGTGTATGCTTTTGCAACTATGGAAAAAGCCACTGAGATACAACAACTTTAGAAGGAAAAGGAGGACATGATTATGCATTTGGAACAAAGTCTTGAAATTGAGAAGAAAAATATTGCTAACCAATGGTAAGAACAACTTGTTGAGCTCCATAACAGTTTCAATTCCCTTAAAGTTCAACATGACTCTGATTTGAGGGTCTGATATGCTCAAATTTAGGAAATACAAACAGTATTGAACAACTGAAAGTTAATCCTGAATTAGCAGAGTTCAAAAGGGAAGTAGGAGAATTAGATACTCTCCTTACTCAACAACTGGTCATATTCTATTAGAAATTAGCCATGATTCATGTTTTGTGTCACCCAACCAACATCATCAGTGGACCAATTATCTGAATTCAAAACATACTTTGATGATATTAAGGAAAATATTGTAGACTTCATAACATGGAAAGATAGTGTTGAAGTGAGATTAGTTGATCTCCCGAGGATAGAGGAATCACACAAAGAAATAGTCTTCAGGGAATGAGAAATCTACCTCAAGAATGTAGATACATCAGTATTCAATGCAAGGGATATCTCTAATGATATCATGGAAGCCATCAATGATCTTTTGTTTCAGGAGAATCTTATTTCAGAGTGCCCTGAGGGAAATCTACCAAATATCAAAATGTTGACTAAAATGTGCCAGAAATTACCCAAGAAAAAGGCTAAAAAGATTGAGAAGCTATCTAAAATTGACTTAGAATTCCATTGGAATTTCTTAGTCAAGCCTCACAGTAAATGGATAATGCTCAGATTCCTATCCAACACAACCACTCACATGCTACAAACATTGAGGGATGCCATATTTAGCAATCAAATATGGATTCATCCAAAGTCTCCACTTGAATTGAAGCCCATGAAAAATATTTACGAACCCTAGCAGAGTATGGGAGGGAGTCCTCTTCGCTAGCTTAGTCAAGTTGTTACAACAAATTCTAAAATTGTCTTATTGTTTTATTTTAAGCATTGTTTGTTAAAACAGCTTCATGATTTTACTCTAATTTTCTATATTTGTATTTCATTTGAAACTATAAATCCCCTTCATTTGTATGGAGAAGGGGTTCTGATTTTGGAAAGAAATATTTCGTTTTCACTATTGTGACTTAAGATATCTTAATAGAAAGTTGAACCACTATTATTTTCTCATGAGCATAGTTACGATATATCAGATACTACTATCTGTCTATTATTTCTTTTCTTAATATTGGAATGGTTATTTCATTACGTTTATCATATATGTGTTGCAAGCAATCGCACATTTTTCACTACTGATATGTGTGATTTAAATCATGTATTATATGCATAAACAACTAAATCTTATATCCATAACGAATTCACCAACTTATTTAATTAAATTAGTTATCATTATCTTCTTTAACCTCATAATAAATTGATCATCTATATTGTCACATTGTTTGTCAGATCCTTTTAAATCACACACACACACACACAGATATCTATATATATATATATATATATATATAATATATATATATATTATTCTTGAGATAAATAGTTAGTTTAAATACTCTTTGTTTTTTGTCTTAATTACATCATAGCCTTACACCCATATATTCCATCCATTTTCATAATTTATATCAAGGGAAAATGATCCCATAATTTCCAGTCAGAGCCACCATTCCAAACAAAAAAGGATTTGCTCTAAGGTTTTGACCCGGTGGTTTTCCCCGATGTTGAGGCAAAAATTCTGAACCTTCAACATTTTTTGCACTAGAATAAGGGCCATCATAATATGGATGGAAACAAGGTCCAATCCTGAATTAAAATACCATTCTAAGAGTCAGTCTCCCTCAAATTCACCACCAACTTCAATATCCCATTCCAAACTCCTAACCCTAGATCTGAAGTTGTTCAAACAACCGCCAAATCTCCTAACACGCTTCTAAATTTAGTTGGAAAAACTTATACACAAGTACCAACAAACCCCCCCCCCGAATTTTAGACTTTGATTCAAAGGTTGGAAGGAATTTCCATTTCTAGAGAAAAATCTGTTTAGTCCAATTTATCAGAAGGAAGTGTTACTTCATCCTTACAGTCTTGTGGTGTGTTAACTATATCCCAAAGTGAGAAACTTGGAATTAAAACTTTTGAGTTTCCATTACCCACTCATCGAAAAAAGAAAAGTACTCTAAAGACTCAGTTTTCTACTAGTGAGATTACATCATCCTCTCCACCTCATATTCCTTGTGTTGATATCACTTCTTCCTCTACCCCTTTACATTCCCTTTATCATCCTTTAATCCCTTCCATCCACATTCCTCAACCACAATGAATAGGTTCTATTATAATCAGTATTACTATAGGAGAAACCTCTTCAACTGCTCAATCTCCTATAACCTCCACTTCATCTACAACTTCCTCCACTCCTTGTACTCCCAGAATGGCCCAAAGACCATGGAACAATCTAGGGGTAGTATAGATGACTCCACCATTACATCCTCTTCCCATACATACAGAGATATGGCTTTCTAAGTTTAATCCTTATTATGGTCTCCCTGTAGAGGAGCATCTTCACAATTTCATGTTAGCCATTAATCTGAATGAAGTCACAGAAGAATATTGTGTTTGCAACCTTTTTCCTTACATATTTGAAGGATCTACAGGGTCTTGGTATTTCTCTCTTTCTTCTAGATCAATAACAAATTGGGATATGTTCGAAGAACAATTTTTTTTTAATTTGGGGATGACCGAACAACTGTGACTTTGATTAATGATTTGTTAAATATTTAGGGCTAACCCAAATGAAAAAATTAATGGTTTTAACTCGAGATTTAACAAATTTCTAAATAAAATCCTAAACACTTCCAGACATGGCACTAATGTGCATATTGAATGGTACATTAGTGCTCCTCCTTCAAATATTGGTATGTTCATAGATAGAGCTAATAAAACATTATTGCTTGATAATATGAAGGAGGCTCTATCTGTGGAAAAGGGAATTCTATCCCTTGACAAAAAGGAAACTATTGAAGAAAGAAAACAGACAAAAAAGTTACTTTCAAAGATGAATCCAAGAAAAATACTCCCAAAGACCCTTATGACTTGGAAGGATTACAAAAGGTTCTGAAGACAATGTCTAATGAGATGGTAGAAATAAAAAAACAGGTTTTTGAGTCTTCAAAGAAGTCCTTTCAACCTTCCAAAAGAAATCAACCATCAGAATCACAACCTCTTTCCAATATATCAAATGTAGAATCTGATGAAGATGATGAGGAAGAGGAAACAAATTATTTTTTGAAGAGTCACAAGAAGAAGAAACAATTGAAGCCCATAGTTTATGGGATTTTATTCTAACTACTTCAAAAAATGAAGAGGAAGAAGAAGCTTTTCCAGTGAATACTAGAAGTAAGGGACTTGTTAATACTTCTACATCAAATCAAAATCAAAATTCCTCTGCTCCTCCTACTAAAGAAAGAGGCATGGTAAAAAATAATTTGACTCCATCTTCTAATCCTGCTCCGACTGCTTCCAAATCCCCCTCATCATTTAAGACCTTAATAGTCTCTGATACCATTGAATATAATATCGTGGAAGACATGAAAAAGGTCAAAGACAACATTTCCTTGTATGAGGCCAGTAAGTTAATCAACAACAAAAGTTTTTTCTCAAAGAATTAAATGCAGTCCCTGCATCTCCATTACCTATTGTTGTCACTGCAAAAGCCTCAAAAGGGAAAGGAAAACCTCCAAATGTCCCTTTAGACAAGATTGACTCTTATGATGCTATTTTGATTGGAGATAGATAAATTGCCACACTCCTTTTATTTTTACTTGTGATATTTTTAGTAAGAATGTTTATAACTGTTTAATGGATACTGATGCATCGTCTAATATCACGCCTTATTCTGCTTGTCTCACATTGAATATTTCCCTCAGAAATTTGTTGTTCAAATTGTTCAATTAGACCGAACAAAAGTCAAATTTTTAAGAGAAATGAATTCTGTTTTGACCAGATTTCTTTAGATTCAAAAGTTTGTCAAATAATCGATATCTTGGTTACAGACATCCTTGATTTCTATGGTCTTATTTTAAGAAGGGATTAGTCTGAGAAACTACATGGTTACTTTGCAATTGGTTGGTCACATATGTGACTTCCCTATAAAGGAAAAACCAATCGAATTCGTGTTGGCAGGGAGAAACATATGAAATATTTGGTGACTGATTTAGATGAGGAAAATGAACTAGTAGTATTTACAAACAACATTCTTGGAACTTATTCTTTTGAGTCTTTCTTTGGCAATTTTCCAGCACATAACTTTCCCTTTTCAGTTGATTAAGTTTCATCTCAGATTGAAATTTTTTCTCAAAAAAATTCATCTAGATGTGTCAATATTGTAGAAAATCTTGTAAATAAGTGTGACAATTTGTTTTTGACTCTTTACTTTGATGGATCAAAATCTAATGACGATGCTAGAGCTGGTTGCATCCTAGTAAACATTAATGGAGAAAAAACCATGCTTGCCTGCAGATTGGAATTCGATTGTACCAAGAACATTGTTGAATATGAAGCATTGGTACAAGGCTTACAAAAATCCATTAGTCTTGATGTCAAATATATTCAAGTTTTTGGTTACCTAGAAATTGTAATAAAACAAACAGAAACAACATTCATTGTGTTTCTAGTAACCACAAGCATTACTTATATTTGATCCAAGACCTAACTTCCCATTTCATTGCATTCAATATAGCTTTGATCCCAATATTACAGAATGTTAGTGCTAATCTCCTAGCCAACGTTGCTTCCAAGCTCATTCCACTTGAAGATTTCAGTCCCTATAGATTTTCATTTGCATTAATTTTTCACCCCTCCATTCTAGAAAACATAACTAATTGGCGTGTGTTTAACGATGACAATGACATCCTAAGTTTTATAACATCTAAAGGGTCTTACTCTGACCAGATCATTGATGAAGATGAGCATGATAAACAACTAAATAAATCTTCTGAGAAAAACTATTTGCCTAAACCTATAGTAAAACTGGAATATTTATATGATCTGAAAGATAAGTATAAAAGGGTTACTAATTGCAAATTTCAAAGCTCTACTTTGAGATTTGAAATGGTTAACTTAGGATCTTATCATAAGCCTCAGAACATCAATTTAGGCCTTGGAATCACACCATATGAGAGATTTGATTTCATTCATCTTATGAAAAGATACAAGGATGTATTTTCTTGGAGTTATGATGATCTTAAAACTTATCACTGATCTGAAAATCACTCATGAGTGATCTCAGTTAAATAATTAATGAATGAGGGTATTACAGACTCATGTGCTGGTGTGTGTCCATTTTATCTTTGGCAACGGATCGATCAGATTGCAAAATACATAGACACTGGAAAATGTAAAACAGTAAGAGAAACACAGTAAGCAATACAAGAACACAACACATTAATAAGGAGTTCATCCTATTCTCCAGGGCTACGTCTCTGGTCCAGCTTTCAGTGGTGGCCTTCTTTTATTGTGTCTTTAAAGTAGATATTTACAGTGAGGAGCTCAATTTAAGTCTCCTGAAACAGATAATGCTTGGTAGGGTGGTTCTTGGATTCCCCAAGCCACTAGAGTGCACAAACTCTTTGCCTACCAGATCTTGACCTCTTTGGTCTTTAATGGGAGGAGCCCAATGTGGTACTCGATTCTCGACAGATCCTCACAGGGATTGCTTGAACCTCTCAAGCCTTTTGTCTGCTCGATGCTACCTTAGGTCAACTCGGCTCTCTTTTTTCTACTTCTTGCTTCCTATCTCTTTCGTCTTTTTGTTCACTATTTTTCTTCTTTGGTTCTTCCTCTCTTCCTTGTCCTATTCTTTGTTTGTTCATGGCTTAAAGCCAGTCTGTCCTTAATTGTTCACTTCCTCTTATGCCCTTTCGGATCACCTACTATTTTTCACTTGGAGTTCCCTGCCTCTGCGTCATCACCAACGTCCCAGAGGGAAGTGGCCACTTGTCCTCTCATGAACTACGCTAGCTCTTCCTCAATAGTTCGGTATTTCGATTACGTTTTGAAATGATTCATCCACCAACTCAACAGTAAAATCAGACTTCAGACTTTTATATGTCGTGGCTTAATTCCCCTGTCAAATCTGGTTTCCCATCGGGAGCAATCTCCGCCGTCAGATCTGGAGCCCCCAGATCCTATGGTTTTCGCTCTTATCATGCGATTGACTTGCTTGACCATTAGCCCGCGATGAGAGGTGGTTTTCTCTCTCATCTGCTGGACATGCGTCGTGTGATGAATGGAATCGCTCGTTCTCTGCCCAAATCTGCTTACCGCCCAATATGCCTCCGATATACCACCAGTTTTGGAGCAAGGGGCTCGCTTTTCACCTTAGCACTTTCCCTACAGTTTCCCGGCTTCTCATGCGGCCGAGCGCTTGGGTCTTTTCCTTCTCGAAGGGTTTTGCCCAGTGATGGCCTCCGTTTCCCGATCCGGGCTTCCTAATTGCTAGTTTGCCTCCTGCGCAGTCTCCATGGGCCTCGGTCAGCACGCTTTGATCGAGGTCCTCGTCATTCCTTGCTGGCTGCAAACTGCCACTGTCCAGAGGTCTTCCTAATAGTTATAAATTTGAAGTCTGTCCTGATTTGATACAGTCATGGCACTTTGATAATTTTCATGGATCCAATTTAGATCACGGCCTTCCCACTGAAAAAGCTTTTGGACCACCAAAAGTTGGTTTTCAAGCATCGACTAAGTGAGGGTACAATTGTCTCACTTGTCCAATCTCTATCCACTTTGCACTGCTTGGCTTTGAACCCTTGAGCCCAATCCTGAGGTACTCAACATCTCCTTTGTGCATTGTCCTCACCTTCCTGTCCAGAACTATGCCTTCCTGCAATTTATTAAGATATTCAGGTAGCAGGTCATCAATAGAAGGCAATTGACTCTGCTCTTCGGGATCCTCAATTGGTGAAGGTTCAAGCAATCTCAAGCAATCTGCATTTACGACTGAGTAGATGTGCATGTAAGCTGGTAGATCAAGGCGAAAATCATTATCACCAATCTTCTCAAGTATCTTGAAAGGTCCATACCTGATAGGATTTAGCTTTTTACCTTCACCTTGCATCCTGTCCTTGCTAATATACAGCCAAACCTAGTCACCAACTTGGAAATTATTCTCCATCCGATGCTTGTCATGCCTTACCTTGTATTTGGCTTGGCTCTTTTCCAGCTATTCCTGTACTGCCTGGTGGATCTCTTGGATTTGTTCAATTAACCTAGTTTCCCTGTCCACATCACTGTGTCCCTCAACTGTGGTGTCTTTACCAAAGACAAAATCCAAAGGAGACCTCGGTGTGAAACCAAAATAGGTCTCAAAAGGAGATCTCTGTGTAGAAGAATGTTTTGCTTTGTTGTAATCATGTTGCACATAACATAAATGTTCATCCCAAAGCTTAGGATGTTTGTTGCAATATCCTTTGAGCAACTAGATCACTGTCCTGTTAACTACTTCTGTCTAGCCATCAGTTTGTGGATGAAAAGTTGTGCTTTTCTTTAGTTTGGTGTCCATCAGTTCCCATAGACTTGACCAAAAATTCCCCACAAATCGGGTGTCTCGATCGGATACAATGGAAGTGGGTAATCCAAAATGAACCCATACATGTTCAAAAAATAGTTTTGCAATTTGTTCAGCTATAATCTATTTATTACAAGGTATCAAAATACACATTTTGCTGAACCTATCCACAACAACATATAGATAATCATGACCTTT